>CM024526.1:38024112-38276455 GCA_014182385.1 Eucalyptus viminalis | reverse complement strand
CTATCCTTTTGAACTTCTCCTGCAAGAATCTCAGAATTTGCCAGGCATTAGGAAGGGATATAAAGCATCCAGCATACTCCAAAAAAGGGGGAAAAGAACTGCAGCAGTTCATAGCTATAACGTCACTGCAAATGAAAGACAATGAACCAAAAGACAGGTTTAAAGGTGCCCCAGGAGGACTAACAGTCGATAAATACCTGTAAGTAAAAGCAAGTAAGCGTTTGGCTGCGAGAGGAAAGATATGGCTTGAGCAGCTTTTTCCAAGCACTCCCCCACTCTGTGGTTCATAAAGAAAGGGATCAGAATGTATTCAGCCGATAATGGAAAGAGATACATAAGGGTGTCTACTAAAGGATCTGCCAGTTCTGGGACAAGATAAGAGATGGTGCATAAGAATAGGAGGCCTAAGCATTTATAGTTCACGAGGCCACATAAACTTACCAGGTATGGAGGATCTGCAACTATAACTTGGTAAACATGCTTCATTTCAGTTGGCAACTCTTCCGGTTTATTGTAGTCATAAAACGTGAAGTCACTTCCATTGTTCAAAACGTTTGTCACTCGAGCAGTTGCACAGATACACAGGGATCAATTCTCTGATATGATACCACAAATGAGTTACTTCAAAGACCTTATCTCATAATGACATACCAAATTCCAATGTGACATGCACACTGATAATCTGAGAAACAGGTGTTGATGAAAAGAGTAAAACCCATACCAATAGTTAATAAGATTGCTACTGTAAATCATATCATTATGCCCGAATCCTTTCTTAGACATCAAGGCTGGCCTAAATCATAGGTCTGACAGGCACAGAAAATATTTTACCTGTACTACAACAAATGGCAAGATGCAACACATATAGATTGTTCACACATTTCACGAAACTATCTTCCATTTGATAGTTGACAAGATACCACAGACCCACCTACTAATTACATTATATAAAATAACTGCCACAGAAATTCAAAGTTCAAAGTTCCAAGCTTGAGTGTTCGGCGTGGATAGGATCAACATACCAACAACCTTGAGGTTCTACTTCAAGAAACAGGTTCAACAATAAGGGGGACAAAGGCGATATGGCTTCCGAACAACAATAGTTTTGGTGGTAACTGACGATTCACCTTCATTTCCCTAGAGAGACAACATATGTCAAAATGCTGAAGAGGAAAGGATACTCCAATCTGAAGTTTGCTTCCGTAAAAATGGCGCTTGAAAACAACTTGCTTATTCCAAAGTCGAATCTCATTTGATTAATTGAGCAAGGGGTCACTGAACTTTGAAATGATCATCGCATTTTGCACGAGGCGTCGAGTAGCTAAAACTAAAAGGCAGTATCAAGAACATTAACCAGATCCTCATCGCTGGTCCTTGCGATTACATGGAGTAACAATAACACCGACCGGAGGCTCATTGTTAACCGGCAAAACACAAACCGCGGTTCAAAAAATCACAGTCGATCAGTTTGTCAATCCGGTTTCACATTTTTTCACGATATTAATAATTTAAGCCTGAGCCACCGCCAAAATAATGAGCGAGAATTAAACCCTAACCCAATTTTTCCCCCAAAAAAGAAATGCCTCGACCACCGAAAAGCCGATGGAACCAAAACCAAAAAAGAAAAATGGCGCACCTTGAGATAAGCATAAAGCGTGGGGCAAGCGATGCAAGCAACGCGAGAGGGAGTGCCCGAACAGAGCGCGAGACTTCGTTGGCGACGGCCTCGGCCGTCTCGCGGTCGTACCAGAACTGGCTCAGCCTCCAGTCCTCCGTCACCAGCGCCACCTCCGACTGGTCCGCCGGCGACTCGTTCTGGTTCTGGTTCTGCTCGAGGAGGAATTCCTGGAGTGCCGCGAGGGCTTGTGAGCTGAGCGTCGGCGCGTCGTCGTCGTCGCCGCCGTCGACGCCGACGTTGCGACCCGCGAGTTCTTCCATGGCTTTGAATTGAAAGGGACGGCGATGCGAGGACGGCGGCCGGGGTCGAGGAGCTACAGCGGCACTAGTAACCACGGAAGGCGCACTCCTCTTTTCATTTTTCTCTTTTCTTAATTTATTGTTGTGCATTTTCTAAATTCTTAAAGTGAGAATTGGGTGAACAATTTTTTTGCTTCATTCGAATTTACGTGTCTCGTAATTTAAATTTTATTTTATTCGAAATGCTTAAAACTTAAATATATTCACGTAGAGATGCTCATATAACCCATATACTTTTAACATAATGTCCAAACATTGAATCGCTTTTATTTAGAAATTTTCAATTATTTCTGAAAAATAAATCATGATTTGCTTTTTTCTAAGCAAAAGAGCAAAGACATCATGGTCAGTATATCAAGCCAATTCTACCCGGCCAGCAGTAATATAACGTTACTTGCGTTGATATGATATTTTTAAAATAATATTTTAATATTTTCTAATTTTTTTATAATATTTTCTTCTTCTTCTTCTTCTTTCCATTCTCCTTCCCTTTCCCCTTGTCCTCCCTTTAGCTTGACAAAGGTCACCGACCAAAGGCGAGGGCATGCCAACTTTCCCCTTGTCCTCCCTTTAGCTCAACAAAGGTCACCGACCAAAGGCGAGGGCATGCCAGCCCTCACCTAGTTTGGGTGAGGGATGCCAAGCGATGCCTTTGCCCATTGTCGACAAGGATATTATAGCCATTGCCTAAGGCCAACGTGGATTGAGTGACAACCCTTATTCGCCTCTATGGATAGGGAAAGGAAAAAAAAAAAAAAATTATAAATAAATTTAAAAATATTTAAAGTATTATTTTAAAATGTCACATGATAAGAAGACCAGTTAATGCAAGAAGCGTTAGTCTTGACCGACCACAATTGATTGGATGAACTAAACTGGCATAAATGCAAAAAAATTGAAACTAAATTAGCAAAAATAAATAAATATATATATATATAACTGAATTGACATAATTATAATAGCTTTAAAGACTTTTTTTCATAATTCTCTCTTGCTTGCTTGCTTTTTCCATAAACAATAAACAAGCTATGAGTGCCAAATTGTTAGAATATCCAAGGACACATTTTGATTCGGTTAATCACAAATTCACAAAGAAGGTAAACATATTGAACGGGCAGAAGGTAAGAAAAGCCGAAAGAGATCCAAACAATGAACTCAGCCATTGAAATGCGATTCCAAAAGCGGAACAACAAAATCTGATCCTGTTGCACTTGCCGTCGATGATACATGAAGTATACGTTTGCTCAAAATTAGCTAACAAGGACCGAGGAGCCCTCCCAAGAGAAGAAATGAACACGACATTGAGGCTGATAATTAGAAGCTTAACATCATTCCAGAGACGGTGGCCAAACAAAGCAGCAATTTGTACCATCGCTAGATATTGGTTCGATCGCACGCCACCTTACTAGGACCGAAAAGAAATATAATAGATGGGGCATGATGCGAAACACAAAACCAAGGCCTGAGACATATGAACTTTCCCCGTCCCTCTGGCGCAGTGCAGATTTCATGTTTGCAGCTGACGCTGGCGTGGAATTGACGGCGCTCAATCATATTCCAGATAGCCACCTGCATCTAGCAATTGAGTGAATAGTCTGAAGACAGTTAATATCATTTTTGCCCATATGCGTAGCCTCATGAGCTCCACAACCAACTTGTCCACCAGAAGATGGCAACCATAAAGAAATTTCAAGGCATGAGCCCAATCTTACAACAGATATGGCTCCCCCCATAAATTTGTTCACCCACCAAAACGCCCATAGTGCATATGAGCTCCTAATGCTCAGCTAATGTGTTTCTTCACCCGACAGACTTTCACAATCTGAATCGGAGACAGCTACATTTGCATCCCACACACCATGCCCTCTGCTCTTGTCCACTTCCCCAAGTGTTCCTGGTGCTTCAGCATAGTACGCAAGAGTGTCGCCAATAGCTACACTGAGAGCCTCCCAACTTGCTTTTTTGTCATAAATGCAATTCAACAACCTATTTTGGGCATCCGCAGAAATGATATCTTTGGCCCTAAGCAACTCGATAAATTCTTTGGCTTCTTCAGCTCTTTCTTTTCCCATAATGGATTCCAGACACGCGGTCAAAGATTGCAGACCTGGCTTCCACTGAGATGGACAAACCAATATTGCTTTCTTCATGGCATCATATGCCTCCGGCATCTCATTATTTTGGATATATCCTTTTGCCAAATGGTACCATGTCATGTAATCAAGCTTCCCACCTTTCTGTACAATTTCGTTCTTAAGTCTATCAGCCTTCTCAAGGTCACCGGTTCTGCTATAAGCATGAATCAGGTTATTTGGAATACGAATATCGCAGGTCAAATCACTAGACATCCACTGCTCCAGAATCATTTCAGCATTTTCAATGTCGTCGAACTTCAGCAAAGAGTTCATGACGCAATTATACCCCTTGTTGTACACTTTTCTTCTTCTTGTAAACATCCCATACTCTTAAAACTTCATCTTTATTCCCTGCTACTGCATATTGCGTGATAAGAAAGTCGTACACTGCGTTACTTGTTTTCTCAGTTATCAGTCCCTCACATTTCTTTAGCATTTCCAGAGCTTTATCGAGAAGACCCAATCTAAAGTACCCAGAGGTCACTACAACACCTGTTGTCCAGTCCCAAACAAAATTAGCATCCATTTTCATCCGTTTACAATCATCTCGAATTTCTCAGTGTCAGAAGCAGCAGTACTCGCACTCAGCCAGATACTGTAGATATATCTATTCAGATTAATCTTTTCTTCTTCCATCTCATTAATCAGAGCATCTACTTTACCATAGTCTCCAGTCCGATAGTAAAGATTAAGCAAATTAGTGAAGCAAAGGACAGACCTTGGGAATCCCAGATGCCTCATTGTCTCCAACAGAGCCTCTGCTTTCTTTGAAGTTTTGCCTTAGCATAGCAATTAAGAAGAGCAATATAGACCTTTTCAACTTTAAGCTGTCTAGGAACGTTATCAAAAATATCTCGCTTGTTCTATCCCATGGACTTTTGAGATCAGATTGAGCCGAACAGCAGCATCCACAGTTGTAATTGCGATATACCTTTTATCAGACATCCACATTGATATCTACAAAAGACAATGAGGATTTAATATAATAAGATCTGAATTTATGAATTATGAGATGATATAGATGGAAGCATCAACTCTCCAACCACTAAATTTCAAAAGAGATCATTACGTAGGCATTGTTATTTGAGGAAAATGGGACCTATACTAAAACCATATGAAAGGTACTATCTTCAATGGTTCATAGCACAGTGACTGGCTATGTAATGTTAACAGTAGCAAGAATGTCAGGAACAGTTGCCTCAGCCCAGGCAGCCTTTCATTACAAATTTCAGATACTATGCTACCCACACATCTCGATTTGAAACTAATCTTGCATACATAACATGATTGGTAGAGACTGATTATAAAGAACAGTAAGTGAACTTAGCATGTCTCATTAAGGACAAAGCAAGCCCTGGAAAGGTGATGGCAGGAAGCATGAAAATGACTCTCACAGTGCATTACTTCATCTCAGCCATATCCATCTATATGCAAAATGGTGCTTGAATTGTAGTGAGCTAGCAGTTAGGAGTACAAGAAAACAAAGTTCCATACTTACGATAAAATGCATGCTTGTGTCTGCGTGCAGTGGCGGTGCACCTAGCATGTGCAACTTAGTTCACTCCCATCAATTCAGTTCATGCAGTTTGGCTTGCATGCAAATAAATCCCCAACATCATTTCATGCCTAATAAATCTAGAACGACACAAAATGCTGGAGCAGCTCTCCCAGTTTGTCTTTGAATCACTAACCCATTTTTTCTCATTTTTCCAATTTTATCTGAAAATGAAAAAAATTTCTTCCACCCAATCCTTGCAACCCTTCAAAAGTGTTTCTATTCGTGGCTCTACCATTGACCACTTATAACTAGGAAGGGTAACAGAAAGAAAAGAAACACACAAGGAATGCACAACAAAAAGCTGACAGGTCTGTTAGTCATGGGAAAGATTATTCTTCTACTTGATGCAGACAGAAATAATTAAATGGCACAACTTCAGAATCGGTTGCACATCATATTACTACTTATGCAGTAACGTAAAGAACAACAGCTCCTACAAAGAGCAGGTTGCTCCACTCTTTCAGGAAACAATGGTGGAACAATAATTGTTTCTTCAACACAGAAAAAGAAAAGGGGAATAGTATCTTTTGGAGGAAGATGCATTTTTGGAGGAAGATGCGTTTAGTCCATTGAAGATCTCCCGAAGACATAAAGGGACATCACTTGTCCTAGCAATCTTGTGCAAACCAGCATTAGCACCCACTCCAGACGTGTCCCAAAAACAGCTTGCATTAAGGGCTGCGAATTTTTTGCTGTACCTTTACAAGGTTGTGACATGGCTGTACTTGCAGCTATAACGATGTGTTTTTTAACATTGAAACCAAAATGCTACGGAATTCTAAAAATGCTTTGCTAAATCTTCTGCCTTGGACTGTGGTTCACGTAGAGCCAGGATCTAGAATCCTCCTCTTCAAAAGTGCATGGATAGATGAGGATTCGAAAGGGAGGGGTCCCTCGAAACATGAGATATATATCTGTATTTTGCATACCCTTGACATCCAGCATCTCATTATCTCGCAGCAAGCAAGGAATAACCAGATAATCGAATCAAAACACAGAACCTCAACGGCTCAACCAATCCCCTCTACACAATTTACGCAGTAAAGTCGCGGTTCAGTTCATTTTCACTCCCCGACGTCCTTTTTCCAACGTCCAGCCGAACTAATAAGCCAAATCCAATCGATCACCGGGAAGAGCAAATCCAATCCCGCGACTACCTAACTTTCTTTTCAGCATCTAGCGCCCCCCGCACACCCCCCGCACAAGTACGCATACACGGATCGTGTAAATACCTCGAGCGCGTGACTGTGCCGACGGTAGGACCTCATCCGCTTGATCAGGCGGAGGAAAGGCCTCCGCTCGACGGAGTTGCCTTCCGCGACCCACTGGTCGAGCACCGGGACGATCGAGATCTTCGGATCGCCGAGAGGGGGAGATCCTGCGGAACAGCTCCATCATGGGACCGTCCAGGGGTCTCCTGTTGCCCATTCGAGCCGCTTCGGCCGACGAGAGCGAGGATGACGACGGCGACGATGATGTTGAGCGTTGAGGAGAGAAGCCGAACGCCGCATTGCTTGCGATTCCGCGAGCCGTGACGCTGCTCGGTGCCCTGCCGCTGGTTTGCAGAAGCTTCATCGAGAGCGAGCAGGGGAGAGACCGGGGTTTAGACAGGGGTTAAGAGAAAAAGGTTCATGTTTTCCGATTTCAGGGGGCTGTAAGAAAATTTTTCTTCCGAAGGCATTAGGAAAGGGCATGGATCCCCGGTTCTATTCTGGAACCGTTCGGGCAGGGACCGGAATCGGTTCCACAAATTTTGAACCGGTAATAATTTATCTAATTCCCAATTCCTTATGCTGAGCCGGGCTGAATTGATGGAATCACTTGGTTTTATTTCTCATTTTTTCATTTGACGGAGGGATAGAGGTAAACTTTGAATTAAATTTGCACGTCTCTCTCTCTTTTCGAGTCACCACCTCAATCTCTAGTCCTCCCCTTTGCCCTCACCTCCCTTCGCGTAGCCCACCACCGTGGTGTCGCCAGGCCAGCTTATTGCTGTCCACCGCCCCAGTTTTACTGTGCTCACCATCGTCTCTTACTTTTCTTTTTGCGCCATTAATTTTAGGTTTCGGACATCCTCAGAGGTTTCCCCCCTTCTTTTACTTTTCATTTTAAGTCTCTCAAGAGCAAGCACTTGTGCGTAGTCTTTTACCATTTATCAACTGATCTAAGAGAATTCTAGCACATAAAATTCGGGGATATTTCTTGAGACGAGGAAACCTTAACCAGCACCAAAGATATACAGAACATCCCGCACAATTTCCAAGTTTTTCCAACAACGCCGATACACATTCACAAACTTACATGCTGTTTTTGAGCTTAATGCATGTACACGAAACTGTCATCAAGTAGTAAAAGAAGGCAATGTGTTGGGACAACAAAGCTGTCAAACCACCAGACATTTTCGATTCGGGTTGACTTTGAAACCGAATCAATTTCCATAGTCAATAACATCGGTTCACATTCTAGAGCTTAAGAGGCCAATTCCCCATTTGCGAAATCGAAACCGACTCACTCATAATCAATCACCCCCAATAGAAGGCATAACCTTGCTACCTTATTTCCTCCTCTCTTCTTTCAAATTTATCTTCTTTTAATTATGGTGCAAAAGTAACATGAATTCTTTTATCGAAGTGATGTTGCACAACACGGGAAGTGGAAAAGAATTGATCAAACACCATCATTGTAATCAATCCCCAGGATCGTGCTAAGTGCGTTCCCTCTCGTACATAGCTCGACGGCCGATCGCTGTATACTTTATACATTCCCTTGCGGATGCCCTTAGGAAGAACTCGTGGAACTGGACATGAATTAGGGCAGCGCAGACCAACCCTTATATGGGGCAGGTCATGCATATACTAACAGGTTCCATAAGCTGAGAGTGAGCATTTTCGCAAAGCCAATTTCAATTACATCCAAATGGATGGGTTCCAACACCAGAGAAAAACGAAGATGATAGTGTCCCCACAGTCCACCTCTCTCGAGATCAGAACTATCCTCTTAAGTTTCAAGGCTCACTCCTATTCTCTCGTTTCACTCTAAATGGAATGACATGCTTAACTCGAACAGTAAGATTACGAATTTCATGGAATGACGGTCCACGAGAAACACCTCGCTATCATTCAGCGTGGTGCCAAGAAGGTGCCAAGGAGGCCCATGAGTTGTCAAGCGGATCCACAGCCAGCTTGAACCAACTTCAAAGTGAACAAAAAAAAAGAAAGAAAAAGGTACCAGTGCTTGTAGCTACCCAAGGAGAGACTCAGAGAACTCGACATGTATTTCGAAAAGAAACGCAACGTGTCGAGATGCAAAAGCATGCAAGAAACCAAAGCGCAATGCAATATAGAAAACACCAACGCTAATAGGATGACTTGAATAAATGAAGCTAACAACATAAAGTGTCAGCATCCCTCTTTAATCTTCATAACATGGAGAACTTCAATCCAAAATTTTCATAAGCAAAGGCATATCCAGTGACGTCGTTCCAAAAAGACAAACATAATAAAAAGAAAAGCTACTATGAAACTCTCGCACTTTGAGACTTTGCAGTTCAACTCTCAACGGTTGGCCTTGGCAACTCTCTCTATCTCATCCTTCTTCTTAATGGCATAGCTGCACAAGAATAAACTAGCATGAGTGCACACGACCAAATGACAAGCAGGAAGTTCTGCAGCAAAAAGGTCAGCCATTGTGAGGAAGACAAACAAATGGCATCAGTTACCTGTTGGATGAACCCTTAGCAGCATTAATAAGTTCATCAGCCAGACACTCAGCAATCGTCTTGATGTTCCTGAAAGCTGACTCCTAGCACCAGTGGTCAGCAGATAGATTGCCTGATTCACACGTCGCAAGGGGGAAATATCCACAGCCTGACGCCTCACAACACCAGCTGACCCAATACGAGTAGCATCTTCCCGAGGACCACTGCAATTAGAGATCATATATTATATAAATGAACTAGGATAATCACAACAACAGTACAATAAGCAATTTCTAAGATACTTTTACTCATTAAAATCAACCTTTCCAACCACATCAACTATGACTCAGCGAACGCTCTTAACACCCTTGGATAAGCGATAGATATTCTTGATACGCACCTGTTGATGACAGCGTCCACAATGACTTGGATTGGGTTTTGATCAGTGAGCAGATGGATGATTTCCATGGCATGTTTCACAATTCTGACAGCCATCAATTTCTTCCCGTTGTTTCTCCCATGCATCATCAGGGAGTTAGTGAGCCTCTCCACGATTGGGCATTGAGCCTTCCTGAAACGCTTGACTGAGTACCTACCAGCAGTGTGGGGAACATATGTGGCGTGCTTAGCTGGTTGGACAGCAATGTAATCATTCAATGAAAGGTCGTTCACCTAAAAGCAACAAAAGGGATTGTCAAAATAGAGTTAAAATTGAAAAACTGAATCTCAATGTTTATGCTTCCCCATTTAGGAGAGATGCTTAACATACAGATTCCTCTATGGTTCTCATCAATGATTAACAAAAAAATGATCTGATCCTACTAGATTTGAAAACACAAGATCAAACAAATCAGTGCCAAACCACGCAAAACAAGAAGTCGATGAGTGAAGGGGAATTTACTTTAAACACTTAGAGCGAATCTTTGGCTAAAAGAAACGTACTTGAAGGATAAACAAGAATGCTACAAATCAGCATTATGAAGAGACATGAATATTCTATAAGCCAAGCCAAGACAAATCAGACCGAATATGAACCAGACCAATATGAAAGAGTTGCTCAGACACCGAGCGCCTAGACCAAACTTCACAGAGGAAAGAAGTATGTAAGACTTAGAAAGATGTCAATCACCATCATCGCTCCAGCACATCGAGAGAAATCAGGCCTAACGCTTTAAAATGCATCGACTTCTGCTTCGCATGTATCCAGACTACACTTACTGAATACATTTCAACAAGCAATTCGAGCTAAGGCCGACGCGCACAATAGCAACCGACACCGACCCCAGACAATATCAACGAAGATCAAACGATGATAAACATGAACATGAACAGGAAAGCGATGTTGTTAGACCCCACAAGTTTCAGTAACGCAGCCATTCAAACTCGACCCCCAAAGTTAAGGACTTTCCTACATACCCACTACAGCAAAATTACGACTTTCCTAAGATCAAAACACCATCGAACCGAATACTGCTCTCAGTCACTACTCACGCGCTCTTCCGCCAGAATCTAACAGCAGGCAAATGCGTCACACGAACCGAGACAAACAGAAAAAAACAGAACGCATGCGAAATCAGATCACGAATCTACGTTTCGTCCGAAACGACCCGGTTTCAAGGGAGCAATCAGCGGACCTGAACGTCATCGAAGGACCACCGGTTGAAGAGCTTCACGTCGGAGACGGGCTGGATCTCCAGGGTAGTAGCAGGAGCCACGACCGCCATGCCTGCGGACACGAAAGAGAACGCGGTGAGCACGCACGCGGGGAAGAAGACGCGAAGGACGGGTGCAGCTGGAGATGGAGAGAGAGAGAGAGAGGGGAAGAGGGGGCGGTACTTGGAACCGAGAGGACGACGGAGGGAGAGGAGGCGGCAGGGGAGGCGGAAGCGCTCTGTCTCTCTCACTGGCGATGGAGGAAACGAAACCCTAAACTTTGATTTTTATATAGCGCCCGGTGAGCGTTAGGGTTTTAATCGGAGCTGCTTTTTTTTTTTTTTTTTTTTTTTTTTGGGTTTGGTGGCGGGGAGAGTCGATGGGCCTTTTAGCTACAATGGGCTTTTTCGGCCATCAAGGCCCAGTTAGCTCTTTTGAAGGTTGCTTCTTTTTTCTTTTTCTTTTTTTGTCCTTATTTTAATTATATTACTTAGATTTCTTTTATCCATTACGTTTAGAATCAAGCTGGTAAGATGCACTGGATATCACAAAATAAACAAAATATCAAGTCTCGATCTCTATAGTGTATTTATTCATCCATACTATCATTTTAAGGGAGGGTTCCTCTTTTGATCTCTTGACTTAAATTATCTCGAACATTAATAATGACTCAAATTAATTTTAAATGAATGCAAATGCTATATTTCATCCATTAGCGCTTTAACCGCCACTCTCTACTCTTAAGTCTCCAGTTTCAAGTTAATCTCCATTGTCTAATTAAGGGTGTGTTTGTTCTATAAAAATGAATTATTTGAAAAATATTTACCTTAAAATGGTCGTTTGTATCGTTTGAAATTATTAGTCAATAAAAAATATTTTCGACATTGACAACAATTTATCTCTCGGCATCTTCATAAATGATGAAAGCATTTTTCAATTATTCATTTTGTACAAGATACAAACGACAATTTTAAGGACATATTTTTCAAACCATTCATTTTCTGCAAAAATAAATGGAGTCTAAAATGCAATTATCTTTGTCAACAAGGAAGTCATTCATCATTTTGGATATTTTTAGTGGGCGTCACCGGCCCAGCCCAATGAAAATGGCGAACATAGCATGCATTGGGCCTAGTGACCCATTGATCTCTTGCTTTGGGCAGCAATGCATGGAGAAAATATAAAATTCCCAGATAGGTTAGATTGGTATCTGCAAATAATGGTCTTTCTTTTGAATTGTCTGATCCTTAATCTCACTCCTATTTATTGGTTTTATTAAATTATTTTTCTCAAATGCTTGGAGATTTTGTTTTCCACTTTATTTGAAATTATATTCTAATTTACTATAAAACTAGATGTTAACTTGCGAATTGAGCTAGAAACTTACAAGAAATAAGACAGTTCTTATAATATACAAAAGTATTATATCTCTCTATTATATGAAAATTTTATCAATTAAAGATAGATTTTTTAGATGTATTTATCAAATGTTTTTATTCGGGGGATACTTTAAATTAAAGTGATGTAGTTATTGAATGCAAATACTTGTATTAAAGTGACGACATAAAAAATGACTTGTGATATTACAGTAAATCGAAAAGAACTTACAAAGTGGGGAAAAAAAGCATCAGGCACATGGGGAAACACTTGATAAAATAAGTTAACAAAAGCAATAAATTGGAGTGAAATTAAAAGTGGAGTGTCTACTAACATAAGGCAGCTCGGGGAGATAAACTGAGACCTTATTTTTCCCGAAAACCGTAAGACCCAAAAATTTTGCAAACATATAGTCTTAGAAATGTGAAGTGAGATCTCAATTTATTCGACCACTAATGTTAAGAAAATCTTATGATTACGCTTTTCACCGTGTAATATATATCAAAAAACCATGTCGGTTATGATTAAGCCTCCACAATCACATAGGCTATGATTAAGCCCTGAAATCAAAACCAGTTTATGTACAGGTATATCACATCATGTCTTGATACATATGTCGACAATGAGCATCAAATCCACATCACAGTACCACATGTGGGCATATCCATTACCATTATAAATGATATTTATTTCTAGAATGTTTGCGGACAACATTCACGGGAAGTTAAATTAAATTCAGTACTGTATCGCAAAATGCTATACTTTCTTATAAAACAAAATACGTGCCATGATGATTTACGTCTCTCACTAGAAACTGCAGTATTTAGAAGTAAAGGCTAAATGAGCCCAAAAATCCATTCGGTACAAAACTACAAAATTGCCTTACGAGACCCGAATTTTGGTCCGTGGGCCCTATACGCACCCCAGGTCCCCAATGGCCTATAAATTACTTATGGCCTATAAATTACTTAGCGTCATATAACATCTGAACTACTCTATTTTTGTAAACAAATAATATTTTTCGGACAGCAAATAGATTATATTTTTCCAAATAGATTACATCTGAACTACTGTAAATATCGAAATGAAATATTTTAAATTTGCTTGATGATAAATAGGGTTTATCAAGGACGATATTGAAACATACATTTCTTTTTATGGAAAGAAAAGACTTTGGCTCCTGACATAAATATGGAAAACCAAGCGTGAGAGAGGATTCCTTCGGAGTTTGCTTACACCGATGAATCAATTTTAATCATCTTCTTCTCCACTATAACTGCTCAATTTCTCGCACCTGGATATTTTCAATGTGGGAATGAGGCGAACGCCATCTGGCAGAGAGGACAATTCGGGAAGCCAAATAAGGCTTCAGTTCTGTCACAGAAGAACAATTTTGCAGCCACTCAGGCAATGCGCTCAACTTGGGACACTCGGAAATCTTTATCGTCCGCAGTGCACTTGCAGAACCTTCGAGCCACCCGGGCAACGAAACTAATTCCGGTAGATATCTGAGTTCCAAGTATTGAAGGCTCGACATGGAGCCTGGGTCATTACTATCGCCTTCTGGCAGCCTCAAGCTCTGGCAGTCCCAAATGAAGAGATGCTCCAACGCCGTCAGATTCTTGATGCCTTGTGGTAAGGAGGCCAGCTTTGGACACCCCACAATCCGCAACATACGGAGCGACGTGAGCGATTGGATATCATTAAACAAGGCCTCCAGATTCTTGCAGCGCCAAATGAGTAGCCGCCGCAGAGAAGTCATGCGTCCTATTCCACTCTCCGGGAAATGATTTTGTTTCGTGGTTATGTACAAAGTGCGGAGGTTGATCATATTTTTGATGTCTGCGGACAATTCCTCGAGATTACCGCACCTGGCAAGATCTAAGATCTGCAGATTGCGAAGCTCATAGACCGATTTGGGGAGTTGCTTAATTGTCCCGTCGAATAAATTGAGATACCTCAAATGCTTTAGATCGCCAATAGAACTAGGCAGTAGGTCAAAGCTAGAATGCTTCAGCCATAGCACTCGCAAGTGCTTAAATCGCAAAATGCATGTCTCCAGAAAGAACTCTTCGGAGTCGGAGGATCCCAACTTCTGACACTTGATGGTACGAATGCGACTTGACTTGTTGAAGCAGCCACTCAGTTTATCTTTTGGTACCCTAGATAGATCGGGAAATGATACATGCCGAATGGTTGGGGAAATATCCTGCGTCCACACTTTCACGTTGGATGATTCGGTTTGTGCCACCAAAATGGCAAGTTCGTAAATGAGGTCGTGCATTTCGAAGTATAGAAAGGGGTAAATGTCTTTGAGAAAAATGAAGAATGATCTAGATAACAACTCCTCCAAGTACTGCCGTCCAATCTCTTCAAGCTCCTGATTATTTCCGCTGGATTGGATAAACCCGTTAGAGATCCACAGTTCGATCATCTCAAAGCTGTTGAACTTGTGGTTCTTCGGGAATATCGAGCAATAAGCAAAACATCGTTTCAAGTAAGATGGCATTAGATCATAGCTTATTCTCAATGAAGGTAAGATTTCCAATGAAGGTAAGGTATTAGTTAATTGCCACGTCTCGCTGTCTCTTATATATTCCCAGTTGCTCCGGTTGTTCTTTGAATACAACAAGCACCCCATGGCCCTTAGTGCCATAGGATTTCCCCCACACTTCTTCACGATTTCCTTGCCGATTTCCATAAGGTCCGGGTGATTCTTCTCTTGCCCTTGATCGAATGCGTACTTCACGAACAAAGTCAAAGAATCCTCCGACGAAAGGTTGGCCAAATAAAGCAGGCAATCAGTGCCCATATTTTTGGCGATGGCTTGATTTCGTGAAGTCATGATGACTTTACTCCCTTTGGAAAGGCCTTCTAACAAAATTGTCAATCCCAACCAATCATTCCTACTCATTGCCCACACATCGTCCATTACGAACAAACACCTTCGGTTCTTCACTTGATTTCTTAGGTGATTTTGCAACGCCTCAAGGTTGTAGTTATCAACTTCTGCTACGTCACTAAGAGACTTGATGATGTCTCTTATTATATTTTCAATTTTGAATTCTTGTGGCATAGATAACCAAACTTGGTTGTTTTTGAAATGCTCCTCTACCCTCTTGTCATTATATACCAACCTAACAAGAGTTGTCTTTCCGGCACCTCCCATTCCGATAATTGAATAGACTTTTATAGCTTCAGCATCACTTCTCAACCACTCTATTATGCTTTCCTTTTCTTCGTTTCTTCCAATCACATTCGAAGCGGGTACAAAAGAATGAGTTTCCCTCCGCGGAACTATGGTCCTTTCATGAACAATAGTCGACAAGGTGAATCGAGTTTCGTCTTTATCGATCCTATCAAGACTCTTTCTCAGTTCTTTCATATTATGTGCCATCTTAAACTGGAAAATCATCTCGGATATCCACAAGTACAAGTAGCGTACCTTCTTTTTGAGGGTCAAGTGCTCAATGGGTTGCACTCGCCTCCACAAAGCCCTAGCTTCAAATTCGTCTAGCGCGTCCTCGGCATCATAGCACCAGTTTTTTAGCCTCGACAACCAAAGGCGCACAGCATTCTCTTTTGTTTGTCTCTGCTCAGCATCAGCAAGCACCATCTGGATCATCTCTAGTGTGTTCTTGAGCTTCTCTCGATCATCCTTGACGCCACATACCAGTTGAATTTCTTCAGTAGCCATTGAAGTTAGTTTCTCTACAAGAGGTCCAAGGATGCTAGAGATGACCTCAGTCATGGTTGTGATTGGTGTTATCGGTTTTTGAGGAGTTTAGTTAGCTAGAATGCAGGAACTAAGCTCGTTATCAGGAGGATGATAGCAAACGAAAAATGATTTTGCCAGGTTATGTAGGCACAGATATTAGAATGGTGCGAAAGAAAACACGATAAGCACGGGCGAGGAAGAAATGGCGAAGGACGAGAGCAAAGAGATAGAGAGAGAGAGAGGGCAGTACTTGCGAAGGGGAAATTGAGACTGGAGAGAAGGACGATGGAAGAGGCGGCAGCCCTCTCTCTCTCTCTCTCTCTGGCGATGGGGAAACGAAACCCTAGTTTCGCCCTCTTGGATGGTGGGCAGAGACGAAGGACCTATTAGTGGAAAATGTGCTTGACCGACCCATTAGGGCCCTGTTGATTCCAGCAATGGATCGGGCCAGTCCAAGATGTGATGAAATTGAGTGGCGTGAGGTAATTAATTAACTTATGGACTAAGCTTATCTGTAGTTGTGAGTGAACGAACATAATTATCTATTCCATTCCCCGGTTTAAAATTTTTAATAAAACATAAAGAAGAGAATAATGATTTGAGTTTGAGAGAATTTGGAGAGTTGAAGACATTTTTATGTAACCGTTAGAGGTGTAAGCGGGGTTGATTAAATGGAGAAGTCTCTTACATGATTGGAATTTTTACGTTTTTGTTGTCGTTGCATGGTTAAGCGATACTTGATATGATGGTGAAATTGGAAAGGACCTAAAAGTTAGATATGCATCGCTGCTCCTGCTATTAATATTTGGGATAGAGATCGATACGAGGTAAAGATAGAGAAGTTAATGTGATTATGGAGATGATCGACGGGCCGACGAGAGTGATATTTATCGCAGTGCTCTTTTGAAGGTTTCTTTTATTACACTAGAATCAAGGTGGTAAGATCCATTGGATAGCAGATATGACAAAATAAAATAAAAATATCAAATCTTATCTCTACATTATATTTATTTATCACATACTATTCTTCAAGCGAGAGGTTTCTCTTTTGATCTCTCTAACTTAAATTACCTCCACACATTAGTTACAACTTGAATTAATTTTAAATGAATGGATATTTAGCTCTTAAAAATGAAAACCAGTATTAACAGCCACTTTCCACTAGTCTTGAGTCTCCACTGTCAAAATGCAGCCAGTCAATTGTCAAATAAAAATATAAAAATTAATTACATCTTTTTAATGAAGAAACTAATTATCGTTTGTAAATTTTTAATGGGCGTCCGATCAAATCTAACGTGAATGGTCCACATTTTGGGCCTATTAACCCATTCATCTTTTGCTTTGGGTAACAATGCATGGAGATATAATAAAAATTCTTGAAAAGTTAGATGGTTATCCATAAACAACGAATTTTCTTTTGAATTGTCTGATCTTTAACTTCACTCCTATTTATTGGTTTTCTTAACTTATTATCTCTCATATGCCTCGTTTTTTTTTTCTTTCCCACTTTGTAAGTTTTATTCTAATTACCATGAAACCAAACGGCAAATCGCACATTGAGCTGGAAACTTACAAGTAATAAGACAACTCTGTGTTATATGAAAAACTTATCAATTAAAGCTAGATGTTTTAGATGTATTTATCAAATGTAATTGTTCAAGGAATACTTGAAATTAAAATGATGTAGATATTGAATGCAAATAATTGTATTAAAGTGACGAAAGCATTAAAAAAATGACTTGTGATATTATAGTTAATAAAAAAGAACTTATAAAGTGAGGAAAATACCAGGAATATGAGAAATAATTAATAAAATAAGTTAACAAAAACAATAAATTGTATTAAAAGTAAAATTGCCAACTAACGTAAGGTAGCTCCTTTGTGTTGTGAAGAGAAATGTAATTCTTTCGATATCCAAATCTAACTTGTCAAGAAATTTCATCACTTCTCTATGCATTGCTTACTAAAGCAAGAGATCATTGGTCAGGCAAACAATCAATCGGAGAAGGAAAAAACAAAACATTATAACCTAGACTTCAAATTACATAAGTAAAGTATCATTTTCTTCTACCAAATTCTCATTAAAAGACATGTCAGCAAGTCTTCCTTGGGGGTGTCTATTGTTTAATCCAATGTTAAAAGATACTGCGACTTGGGCAGTGCCCTTTAGTCAAGCCAATATCATTGGGTTGCGTCCGCTCGTTGACAGAAGAAAATGAGTAATCTTTAATCTCTAGATGCGTGCCCTCCTCGAGTCAAGGCCAGTATTCGATGGAGAGCACGTGCGCTATGGGTGGAGAGCTCGTTCCTTCTGAACGATTACGAATGCCAAAATGTTAAATGAAGAAAAGATGCCTTCCTACTGCACAAAAAGTTATAGATAAACAGATGAAAAGGCTGGATGGAGAGCAACGTCCTTTCTGGAGAGCACATGCTGCACAAAAAACTATAGATAAACAGAAAGGCTAGATGGAGAGCACATGCTTGCTGGGCGGAGAGCAACTTTTTCTCCAAAATATAATAAAAAGAAGGGTTAATACCTTAAAAAACCCCAAACTGGTACACTTGTGACAAATTACCCCAAACTATTTTTTTGACCATGAAAAACCCCAAACCGGTACACCTGTGACAAATTTACCCCGACTAACTATAAAAAATCATAAACTGGTACATTTATGACAAATTTACCCCAAATTAATTTATTCGACCACAAAAAACCCTAAACTGGTAAATTTGTGACTAATATACCCTCCGAAAAATTAGATTAATACCACAAAAAAATCACAAAAATTATAAACTATCACAAATAGAGTGTAAAATCCCAAATTGATATACCGGTCAATTGTCACGTGTTATTTAACTTTATAATTTAACAAGAAAATTTAACTAAAACTAATAGAGAGTAAATTTGTCACAAGTGTACCAGTTTAGGGTAAATTTGTCAAAGGTATACCAGTTTGGGGTTTTTGGAGGTCAAAAAAATAGTTTGGGGTAAATTTGTCACAAGTGTACCAGTTTAGGGTTTTTCAAGGTATACCAGTTTAGTTAGGGTGCGTTTGTTTGCGTTTCTGTTTAAAAATCGTTAGGAACGAGAAATAGAAAAAAGTGTTTTACATTCCGGGAACAATTTTTGAATAAAAAACACGTTTAGTAAACTTGTTCCGGGAATAAAAAATAAACAGAAACACGTTTGGTAAATTTGTATAATTTTTTTATTTCTTTTATTTTTTCTTTTTTTTCTTTTTTTTCTTTTTTCTTTTTTCTTTTTTCTTTTTTCTTTTTTCTTCTTTTGGCCGATCGCCGGCCTCGGCCATGGCCGGCGACCGGCCGACGAGGGCCGGCGGCCTCGCCCAGCCACGGCGAGGCCGAGCCTCGCCGGCCCCTAGCGAGGCCGAGCCTCGCCGTAGCCGGGCGAGCTCGGCCTCGCGTAATCCGGGCGAGATCGAGCTCGCCCGGCCCCGCGAGGCCGACCCTCGCCGTGGCTGGGCGAGGCCGCCGGCCCTCGTCGGCCGGTCGCCGGCCATGGCCGAGGCCGGCGAAAGAAAAAAGAAGAAGAAAATAGAAAAGTGTTCCTCAAATGTGTTTCTTAAATTTGTCACAAATTTTGTGTTTCTTGTTTCGAACACAAATCGAAACACTTTGAAATTTTTCTTCTTTTTTCTTCTTATTTTCTTTCTTTTTTCTTTCGCCGGTCGCCGGCCTCGGCCATGGCCGGCGACCGGCCGACGAGGGCGCGGCCTCGCCCAGCACGCCGAGGCTCGCCGGCCGCCCGGCGAGGCCGAGCCTTGCCGTAGCCGGGCGAGGCTCGGCCCGCCGCCGGCCACCGCCAGGCGACGCCGACCTGGCGGTGGCTCGGCGAGGCCGAGCCTCGCCGGCCGCTGGGCGAGCTCGGCCTCGCCGGATCTAGGCGAGATCGAGCTCGCCCAGCCCGGCGAGATGTCGGCGCGTCGGGCTGGGCTCGCCCAGCCAAGGCGAGGCCGCCGGCCCTCGTCGGTCACGGTCACCGCCCATGGCCGAGGCCGGCGACCGGCCAAAAGAAGAAAAAAAAGAAAAAAGGAAAAGAAAAAGAAAAAAAAGGAAAAATAAGAAAAAATATAAAAATAAAAGAAATAAAAAAATTATACAAATTTACCAAACGTGTTTCTATTTATTTTTTGTTCCCCGAACAAGTTTTTATCAAACGCGTTTTTTCGTAAATTGTTCCCAATAACATAAACACTTTTTTCTATTTCTGTTCCCTGGACCAATTTTTAAACAGAAACGCAAACAAACGCACCCTTAATGACCCGTATATAGGAGCACCTTCTCACCATTGCTGATCTGCTACATGGTTCCATTGTTGAGAATCTATCTTCCTTCCAATGTACTACGCCATGCTAACGATGCTTCTTCCTGGCCTTCTAAAACTCATAATCAGGGAAACACAAAACCTTTCAACCGAGAAGCCCATAATGCGTTAGGTGAATGGATGAACCTCGAGGCCAACTTAACTAGCGAAGCTTTAACAAAATTTCTAAAACCGTCCAACTGTCCACCATCATCCCTAGCTTTAGTAAGATCATGCCATTTAGTCGATTCTCGCATGTATGAATGGATCCAACTTCCAATTGATGAACTTTAGCCACGGCAGATGGGTTATAGAGTTGGCTTCTAAAATAAGCCTAAGCCCTAACCCAAGTAGGAAGTTTTTTTGGATCACATCAAATCAATATTATCTATTAAATCATACTATTTACTCAATCCTATGTATATTATTAGATTAGGCAAATGGTAGATAATATATATGATTTTCCATATGACCAAATGTGAATAATCTCATTTTATAAACTATTAATATATATGTACGTATGAACGCAATTTCCATTTTATAACATTTGTCATAATCGTTTTAGCAAGTGCAAAGGTTGGATTGTCATATGAGTTAAAAGGATCGAGTTGTTTCTAATTAAATAGGACAAGGACTGATTTGACAAAAAAGTTTACTCCAAATTGAACATTGACTAAGGTGCCGTTTGGATATGTTCATTTTTTTTTAGTGCGCATCTATATCAATTAACTTGCTTTTAGTTTATCAAAATGGTTCTTAATTAAAAGCAACGCTTGCTTACCATGATAATAAATATTTATATATCAACATTTTAATTAAAAATGTTTATCATGTTCAATTGTTGGTTATATTTTTTTTATCTTATTACACCAAAAAATATTTTCATCTTCCACGATTGAACATAAATTATTACATAAATTATTGCCAATAATGATAATATCTTTATTGACTAATTAATTCTAGCAATAAAAGTGATTTGTTTTAAGTAATGTTTTGCACATATTGCTGAATTTGGATATCCTATGGGGCTATGTACACATTTCCTTTGGGAAAAGTGAAGGTCAAGTTTGTAAAAGATCATCTCAACGGATAAGTAGTAATCTCCCAAGTTTCAAAAAGCAAGTATTGAACTCTCGTGGCCAATGGAGTGTCGACATGAAAAGATAATCCCCATGATGGCAGAGCTGAAAAAACAACTTCATTATGCTCAAAACCCAAAACTCGGTAGGACTTGCGTCGGGCTATATAATCGCATCTCCTCGGAGCCCTACAAAAATAAGTGCCCAACACCAAGTTGTGCAATATATTAATAGAAATAAGAAAAAAATACGAAAGAAAGTAATTGTTATACTTCGATATCTAATAATGAAGATTATATCAACTTATTTATAAGCTTTATGAAATGATTAGATAAGATAACATATCAATTACGATACACATAATCAAAGAGAGATAGTAGCACAATCTTGAAAGATTCATATTTCCATTAGAATTATCATAAATATCTCTAACATTCCCTCAAACTCAAGGTGCATTGAAAATGTCAACTTTGTTGGAAAAATCACCTATGTTGTTTTGAAGATGACAAAAACAATCAAAGGCTACTAATGTGTGTATTAATTGAGTTAGTACCAACTGATGCGCACACAAGCCACAATGCAGATGGTGTCATTCTCAGTATCATCGTAATCAATATTAGGTGTGATATCGAGTACTCTGTCATAATCGAGAATGCTCTATCGATATGGAAAGATTACTATCGATGTCTAAGGTGAATAAGGTATTGAGTGTGAAGATGTCTTGTGACGTCCCACTTCACCACATATTAATAGTCCCACTCTGCCACATATTAACACAAGTTATTTTTATTTTTAATATTTTTTTATGACTAAGGAACCACCGGAGATCACCCTTCGAGGATCACATGACCCTCTAGTGCCCGGTGGCACCGTCGGGCTTCGCCGCAAGCCGCTATTTAGACGTAAATCTCGAGGGAGGCTAGCCTAGGACCCCCTCGCTTAAAACACTTTAGCAATGAGAGGGTTCGAACCCTCGACCTCTGCGATGAGGGAGAGAACTCACACCAACTACGCTGCCCGTGGTTGGGTATATTAACACGAGTTATTATTCTTTTCACTTTTAGCATAAGTAGAAGCTGAAAGTATAAAATCAAACAAACAATACAATAATGGATGGAAACAATAAGATAACAAACATCATAGCTTTCCTTTCTTATCTTATTTATGAACATGGGTATTTTTGTCAAGCTACACTGGGAGGTCAAAAAGATAGGTGTGTTTGGTTCAACATTCTCAAGGGATTTTCAGCCTTCGAAGCCCCTTGGAGAAATGCTGGACTGTTTGGCAACCATATTGAAGTAGCTTTTAACTGAAAGCCAACATTGGGAAGGCTGAAAGGCCAATGCTAGTAGGGACTAGCTTTGAGCTTTCAACATTTGGCCAAATGCTAAAACTTTGTTTTTTTCCAAAACTATTATCACTTATTCTTCAAAATTCTAATTTTACCATTGTTATTATTTTTTTAAATGCCAAAATAATGCTAAAAAAATCAAAATTATATAAATACTAAAAAAAAATAAATATATTTTGGTCTTTTAAAAAAATTATTTCTATATTTGATATTTTTTAGCATTATTGTCAAAATTTATATTTAAAAAGTTACATACATTATTATTTTCAATTTTAAACAAATAAAAAGAAAAAAAATTCCGACGAAGAGTTTGATCCTTTTTTTTAAAAAAATTATATATATGTATTTGATTTTTAGCATTATTTTCAAATTTATATTTAAAAATTTGCATACATTATTTTTTCAATTTTAAACAAATAAAAATTAAAAAATTTCGACAAAGGATCTAGTCTTTTTTGTAAAAAAAAAATTATATATATGTTTTTGATTTTTTTTAGCATTATTGTCAAAATTGATATTTAAAAAGTTGCATACATTATTTTTTTTTTTTCAATTTTAAACAAATAAAAATTAAAAATTTCGATGAAGGGTTTGGTCTTTTTAATATATATATATATGTGTGTGTGTGTGTGTGTGCGCGCGCGCGCGCGTGTATTTGATTTTTTTAGTATTATTGTCAAAATTTACATTTAAAAAGTTGTATACATTATTTTTTTTTCAATTTTAAACAAATGAAATTAAAAAAACTAATATTAATCATGTAAAAGGCTTTTCAAATGTGTTTTCTACCAAACAACATTTCTCTCAAAGTTGATTCTCAAAGCATAATTTACCAAATGACATTTGCATTTGTCTAAAGTCCTTTAGGCCAAACTGCTTTGCATTTTCCCAATAAACTTTCAAAATACTGAACTAAATGCACCCTTACACTCATGGGAAAGCAACATAGAATCCCAATATAAAACAAGCACTATCACCAATATCACAACAACACTTGAAAGACTCTTTCGTATTTCTCATCCCTCATAATTCCTAATAAAATATCAGTCTTAGAATTAACATAAATTCGGCTCATAAAAATTTAATTGGCTAAATGACTTGCATGTGATTATAACGAGAATAAAACCCTATATGCTAGGAGAAAATGAAGAAGAAAGAAAAAAAACCCTCTATGCTAAATCAACAACACAAGAATCTTCGCGTCCCCTCCCTACTCAGCTAATGGAAGCATAAGTGTCAAGGGGACCACTCCATAATAACAAAATGGAGTCACATCTTTTCCTCGTGCGTTTCTTCGTTGGAAGTCTCTCTCTCGTCTATAATGCAATAATGAGAGAGAGAGTAAGACTAAAGCAGGTTTTTAAAAGACTTAAAATTAAGAAATAGGTGGGAGATCTGTTAAGATTGATTGGGGATTAGGGGACTCTATGATTGTGAAAGTAAACACCACGTCAAAGTTATCTAATTTTAACTATCATCGCAAAGGTTGGAATAATAGCTTTCCGCGTGTTATATGAGAATAAGAGGTAGGTGAAAGGTCTGCTAGACAGGCTGCCTGTAATAATGCAATGGAGATTGGAGAGGGAGAGTCCATTGTAGAGTCATCATCATTGTCCTTGTGGCCCCCTCCATGTGATGTATGTGGGGCTTGAAATTCGATGCCGTTCCAATTGGACTAGAATAACTTCATCTAAATTAAGGAAAAGCAAAAGTGGCCCGTATTCTGCTACCTTTCTCTTCAATCTTGACCGCATTCCTTTCTTTGTTCTCTGTTTCTTATTAGACATTATACTGTGAAATGAGTGAGTCGGATTGGATTTGGATTGGATCATAAATAATCGGATCCAAATTGACCCATTAACTCATTTATGATCCATTTAATTATAATGTAAATTTTTTAATCCATACCTAACTCTCAACTAATCTGACTTTTATTGCTAAAATACTTCCATATATAACCCAATTCAAAAAAACTCATTTCTTATGATTATTTAAAAAAAAGTATATTGCTAAAACATTTCTATGCAATACAAACCTAGTAGACAATTTTTATAAGGCTTCATTTATTTTACAAAAAATATGACATTTTTAGAAAAAAATTTCAATAAGTTATTTTAAAGGAAAATAGCCTTATTTTTTGGTATTTGGCTGAAACTTAAAAATGAACTTAAAAATATTTTCTATCTTTTGGTATGGAAAGTCTATTTTGATTTTCCTCCGTGCACTTCTTCTTCTTTGTTCGATCACCGATCTCGCTAATAGCCGGCGAGGCTCAAGCTTGCTCGAGACCAATGAGCTCAAGTCTCACAAAATCGAAGAGGCTCGAGCCTTGTTAGATCCAAACATTGAGCTCACCCCTCGCTTGTGGCTGGTCGCTGGCCATTATGGTGGCCGGCCACCGGCTGAGGAAGAAAGAAAAAGGAGAATTATTATATTTTTGATTTTAAAAAAATGTTTTTATAAAGCTGAAGAGGGAGAGAGTGTGTGAGCCATAATTCTACACTCAACTCATTTATGCCCATTTATTTTAAGATTTAAATTTTAAAACCCATTTAAGATAGGTTCTTCAAATTGAAGTAATCCATTTATTTTTAAAATGAGTCATATATGGCTTTAACATACATTATGACAAGTTTATAAGATACAAGTGCGCAGAGAAGAACAAGCTCCTTTTCATTGCTTAATCCCAATATTAGATGCCCACTATTTCGCCCTTCTACAAGAATGATAGCTATTGGTTAAGAAGTATGTGCTGTTTTCCTCCCACAATTTTGAAAATTTGAAAAAAGACGTTCTAAACATTAGAAGTTAACGGAACAAAATATTAAATGATTTTAGGTGTCAGTATTTGTGTAGCTACTATTCAATATTAGATAAGAGTCAAATTGTATACATCACGACAGAAAAAAGGAAACATCATTTTGAATTGCTTCGTGATATCTCTGATTTGAACTAACTCTCAAATTCCAAATGTCAATATTAAATATAATAAGTTCAATAAAAAGAGACAACTGTTAAAATATATCATGAATTTGAGTCTAGATAAAATCCAACACGACAAGATTGTGGAGGAATCAAGGCTAGGGAACCCGAATTAAGGGTGATCCGGACCCTCGCGGTTATCATTACCCCATTTTACTGTTAGGGCTAATTCCGATAACAGGAGCAGTTTAAGAACCTGCTCAGGTCCGATCCAATGCACTATTGAAGTAAAGAAAAGTTGGCAAAAGAACCGTGGCCAACGCCATTTGTTGATGGTCTGCAAAAGAAAAGAAAAGAGAGCTGTTCATTTCTCTTTCTTTTGTCTTTCCCGTCCTCGATATGTGTGAGTAAAGAAAAGTTGGCAAAAGAACTGTGGCCAACGCCATTTGTTGATGGTCTGCAAAAGGAAAGCAAAGAGAGCCGTTCATTTCTCTTTCTTACGTCTTTCCCGTCCTCGATATGTGTGGTGCTCTCCTTTTTGTTTGTCGTGCAAGTGGAAAGCTGGCGCACATGATGAGTCGGTATCGGCCAGACTTCACATTACGTGAAGAGGACCCGCGGAGACTTCTTTAGTAGGCGGAAAAGGACTTCCACAAATTGCTCTATGACGACGATGGAGCCCCATGTCTAAAGTGAAAAAAAATAAAGACAAAGAAAAAGAGAGGGCAATCATGAAGAGAGAGAAAGGGAAGATGAAGGGCAGTGATGACCATTCAATGGTCATGGCATGGCCATTCCTCCTCTTCTTCTCCTTTCCCCTTCCCCTCGGAGCTTCCTCTATCATAACAGGAAGAGGAAGAATGAGGAGAGAACTGTGAGACTGTCCAGAAAAGACTGAAGAAAATGTACCGAGAGTTCCGCAAGAAATTTCAGAGTGGTTTTCATATTGTGATTATACTCGAATGATTTAGGTATTAAATTCTTGTGTGTAATTGGACCTAAAAAATACTTAATGTATTTAAATGCTCGAGTACTGCTATAATCTATATTATATCGCTTGATCTATAAAATTTAAGGTAAGGTAAGCTCATCAAAACTGAAGTAACTCATTTATCATGAGTTTAAAATCCATTTTTACAGGTCTATAAGATGCACGTGCACAAAAAAGAACTAGCGCCTCTTCATTGCTCAATCCCTATGTTAGATGCCCACGATTTCCACGATTTCACCCTTCTGAGAATGAGAAGTATTGTTTAGAAACATCTGCTGTTTTCCATCCACCAGTTTGAAAATTGAAAAAGGACTTTCTGGATATTACAAACTAATAGAATAAATATTCAATGATTTTAGGTGTCAACGTGTAGCTATCGTTCAATACTAAATAAGAGTAGAATTGCATGCACTACAACAGAAAAAAGGAAGTAATAAGTAAACATGATTTGAATTAATTTTCCAAATATTGATGTTAAATAAAATAAATTCAGTGAAAGATAGGAAATGTTAAAATATATTTTGAATTTGAATCTATACAACACCCGACACGATGGGAATGTGCGGATGATCCATTGTGTTATTGAAGTAAAGAAAAGTTGTGCAGAGACGATCCACTACATTATTGAAGTAAAGAACCAATGGCTAATAACCGTTAGGGGTTTGAGATGGGGGAGGTAGAAAAGGGGTTAGAGGTTGGAACATTTAGTTCCAAATATAAGTTTTGAATAAGAGTATGAACAAAAATTTGATGGTGAATTGGGAATTAGAATAGAATGGAAAAACGATTTCAATTTTTAGTGGTCTGCAAGTGAAAAGAAAAGAGAGCTGTTTATTTCTCTTTCTTTTGTCTTTCCTGTTCTCGATATGCGTGTAGCTCTCCTTTCTTTCGTTTGTTTGTTGTGCAAGTGGAAAGCTGGCGTGCATGATTGATCGGTACCGGCCATACTTTACATTACATGAAGGATATGCGTGTAGCTCTCCTTTTGTTTGTTTGTTGTGCAAGTGGAAAGCTGGCGTGCATGATGGATTGGTACCGGTCATACTTTACATTACATGAAGGAGAGGCGTGCATGATTGATCGGTGGGTGCATGATTGATCGGTACCGACCATACTTTACATTACATGAAGGATATGCGTGTAGCTCTCCTTTCTTTTGTTTGTTTGTTGTGCAAGTGGAAAGCTGGCGTGCATGATTGATCGGTACCGGCCATACTTTACATTACATGAAGGAGACATCGGTACCGGCCATACTTTACATTACATGAAGGAGACAGGCGTGCATGATTCATCGGTACTGGCCATACTTTACATTCGCAGAGACTTCGCAGAAAAGGACTTCTACAAATTGCTTTGTGATGACGATGGAGCCCCATGTCTGAAGTGAAAAAAAGAAAGAGAGAAGAGAGGGCAATCATGAAGAGAGAGAAAGGAAAGATGAAGTGCAATGGTGACCATTCCTCCTCGTCCTCTCCTTCTCTCCCCTCTCCCCCTTGAAGCTTCCTCTATCATAACTCTACTAGGAAGAATGAAGAGAGAGAACTACGAGACTAGCAAGAAGAGACGGAGAAAATGTACAAGAGTTCTTCTCCAAGAAATTTCAGAGTGGTTTTCTTATTGTGAATATACCCAAATGATTTAGCCATTAAATTCCCATGGTTATAATTTGTTTAATTTCTTATTTAAGTTATTAGATGTAATTGGATCCAGAAAACATCGAATATGTTTGTATGCTCGAGTGTTGTTGTAATCTTTATTATACTGTTTGATTTATAAATAGACACACTGATGGAGCCACATGAATCCAGTGTTAGATTAATGTTTTCTCCTTTCCTCCATTTGACCCATTTGTTCGGTCCGTTTTCATGACAACAAACTACATTTTTGCATAAAATGGACAATACATAAGAGGATTTCATTACGAACAGCACTCGATGATACTCAATGCGGATTTCTAGTGTTAAAAACAGTTGTGGGAGTGCCAGCACATAATGTGGCCTTTACCATCGTCGCAAGGATAGTTATTGCATGACCATAGCAGGGTTGGAAAACACACATTCACGATAAAATCTCTTATCCTTAAGGGAACTGGGTGATGATGTTATTCATGAATCTCAGTGTTGCAGAAAGACATTGAGCATCGGACAACAACGGCACGTACTAGAATTGAACCGATGCAAGAGAGAGAGAGAGAGAGTTGTTAGATAATAGGACGGGGCAAACTTGAGGAGTGTCAAAGTTGAACCTAATACTTAAGCCAGGAACTTGCTTTCATTAGCAGCCTGTGGCCACTTGCCACCCAAGTTTTTTTTTTTTTTTTTTTTGTCAAGTAAATATTCCTTTCATTGCTACGTAGGAACAGTACGATAACATTTTCCCAAGTCGAAACATAATAGAGATAAGAGACAATGGGAAGGATTAAACAACCGATTTGTTGCAATGGAGTCATTTCGGCAAGCCTTCGCAATCCAATCCGCGGCCCGATTCGTTTCTCGCGAACAAACGGCGATAGACACTCCAGCTAAAGAGCCCAGCAATTGTTGACAATCTACCACTACCGAATGGACAGCCCATGGGACTTCAGCCCGGCCCAGGATAGCATTTCCTGCTGTCGAATTGTCAGTCAGTAGCTGAACCGGAACTGCTGTACTTGTTTGACTCTGTACATTGAACTGAAGAGCTGCCGTTCGTGTCTTCTCCACAAAGTGCAGACCTTCCTTCAAAGACTTGCCACTCAAGTTGACAAGGCATTAAATACGAGGTAGGGAGAGAGAGATTCGTGACGGTTGAGCATTCAGATTTAGGGCGGGATTTCAGGAGTTTTGATCACCGAAAGGGATTCCGGACGAACCGGCGAGCCTACTGCCGGAGGCCATGCTTGAAACTCCATATCTGTTTCGTCCCACCATTCTTCGCCGGATTGTTGGTGTGGTTCCTGAATACTTTAACAGAACAGGAAAAATATATATATTCAACAGCATTCGTAAGACTTTCTGGTCAAGAGGTGAGTTCAAAGACTCGAATGGTCTTCGATGGTTATTTGCAACTTTTCTAATGAATGTGCAATTTTTAAGCCCATCCCAAATTTTAGGAACCGCATCTGAAGTGATCCGTCTGGGCCCTCTTAATTTATAGTGGATCAGGCCAGTCCAAGATGTGATGAAATTGAGCGGCGGGGAGTAATTAATTAATTATATAGGTTATGCTTATTCTTATTTGTAAGTGAACAAAAATGATTAGTTATTTCAGTATTCCGTTTGAAATTTTATTATTTCAAAAGATAAAGAAGTGAATGATGATTAGAGTTCGAGAGGATTCTGAGAGTCGAGGATGTTTCTAAGTAACTGGTTCATTGGAAAAGTGTCTCACGCAAGTGGAATTCTTACATCTTTGCGGTCGTTGCGTGGTTAAGTGAAACTTGATTTACTGGGGACAAAAGGGAGATTTATCATGGTACTCTTTTGAATCTTTCTTTTCTATTTTTCATAGTTTACTATTAATTCTTAGATTTCTTTTATCCATTACATTTAGAATCGAGCTAGTAAGATCCACCGGTTATAAAATGAAAACAAAATATCAAATTTTAGAATTATAGTACATTTCTCTATCCATACCAAATTTCTAAGGGAGAGATTCTTCTTTTGACCTCTCAACTTAAATTACCTCCAAACATTACTAACAACACAAATTAATTTTGAATGAATTCATGTCTAGCAATTGACAATGAAAACTACTATTAAACCGCCACTCTCCCCTACACTCGAGTCTCCACTATCTAAATGCAGTTAGTTAATTGTCAAACGGGAACCACTGGGGTTTGCCCCAGTGGCCACCCTTCCAACATGGAAGGAGGAGGTGGGGGGTTTGAATCCCCACTTTCTCAGGAGGGTTGGGGTAGGGACGATATAGTTTCAGAAGTGGGTTTCGACTCTCATGCCCTGCAAGGAGTTGCAAGGCAAAAATCTGAGAATGAGTGTTAGAGTAGGAATAGAATAGGACCGACAAAAAAAAAATTTGTCAAACAAGAGCATACAAGATTAATTACATCTTCTTAATGACGAAGCTATTCATCGTTTGAAGATTTATTAATAGGCGCCACCGGCCCAATCTACTGTTAATGGGCGCACGTAGCATGCATTGGGCCTAGTGGCCCATTGATCTTTTGCACTGGGTAGCAATAAGAATGCATGGAGAAATTATATAGGTATATTTAAACAACAACCTTTCTTCTGAATAGTCTGATCTTTAATTTTACTCCTATTTATTGGTTTCCTTAACTTGTTATCTCTCATATGCATCGGGTTTTTCTTTCCCACTTTGTAAGTTCTATTCTATTTACTATGAAAGCGGATGGCAACTCGCGCATTGAGCTAGAAATTTATAAGTAATAAGACAATTCATACAATATCTTAAAATATTAAATTTCGGTGCAATTAAAGCTGGATGTTTTAGATGTATTTATCGAATGTAATTGTGCAATCAATACTTGAAATTAAAGTGACATCGTTATTGAATGCAAATATTTGTATTAAAGTGATGATTGCACAAAAAATGACTTGTCATTTTATAGTGAATCGAAAAAAACTTAATAAGTGGGAAAAGAAAAACACTAGGCACATGCGAAATAGTTAATAAAATAAGTTAATGAAAACAATAAATAGGAGTGAAATTGATTGTGAAATGTCTACTTGACATAAGATAGACATTTTTTTTAGGCGGCTCATTTGAGTTGTAAGGAGAAATGTAATTCTTTTGATATATAAATTATCGATAAAATATGTTTCGAGTTTCTCATTCAATGAACCTAACTCAAGTTTTTTGCGTATTAACTCGGTAGATCAAAGTTCAAGATTGGATCTTGCATAATGCGGAAACCTCATCTTTATTGGTGTCGCGATCGAGCACGTATATTGTTTCCTTTTACAAGTTCGGCTCGGTGAAGAAAGAAGACAAAAAAGGAAAGTCAAATTGGTGGACTTTGTTGACCGAATTTTTTATTCATTTAGGCGGTGGCCATTTAAATACAATTAAGGATGTTGTCCTTGGGTGTGGCACGCTTTGAAGATATCTACTACAAATCTTCACTGTAGATTAAGAAGAAGAACCTTGAAGCGCCGCGTTATGGACGAGTGCTTGGTGTGCCGCTCGATGTGCAAAATATATTGAAGTGCCGTTTTTCACGAGTGCTGGCAGTGGGCGTCTTCGTCGAATTACTCAGAAGATTCATGGGTTTGTAGCAGATTAAATTCTTGCGGTGAGAGTTTTTTATAATTCTTTCGTAACATTGAGAGATTATTTCACGAAATATTGAAAGGTTAAACATTGTGTGCATTACTGGGTGTAATTGAGACTTGAATAATACCGTGAGTATTTAAGCGACTCGAACGTGGTTGTAATCTCTATATATTCTTGATCTATAATGGAATTCATCACTACTCTTCTCGTGGACGTAGTTCATTACAATCGAACCACGTAAATTTAATGTCCGACTTATTTTCTTATTTTGTTTATTTTATTGTTTGATCACTTGCTTTTTGCAACGATACAAATCTTACTTTTCTAGAAATTTCATCATTTCTCCTTGCATTGCCCCCTAATCAAGAGATCGTTGGTCATTAAGCAATCAATTGAAAAAAAAGGAAAATTTCAATGGGATAAGCAAGATTTCAAATTACATAAGTCGATTATCATTTAAGTCCACTTGAATCGTCGTTAAAAGACACGTGATTTTTTTTTTTTTTTTTTTTTGGGGTTAGAAACGTAAATAGAGATCTTACTTTTCCAGAAGGTACATATTTCGTTAACCTTGAATTCCAGTATTTACTCGTGTGAAAAAAAAAAAATCAGAGCTTACAACAGCATAAACTATTAGAAGAACCAATGACCATGCATTCTTTGTGCACAAACAATCATAAAATGATGATTTTCAGATAGCGGAAAACAATTCCAAATATTATCCTAATTGAGTAAAGAAAAACCAGCGAAGATGCATTTGTTGAATATTATGTATACATTACTAGAGTTTCACTCTAGACACATAACACGCTACAACCGTTGTTATTTCGGGTATTCGAGGATTGTATCATAGTATACGCAACCATGATGACTTGAGTTACTCGAATAGGATTTTCTTTACCAAGAAAATTACATCAACAACCGTAATGTGTGGATGCCCTATTATCTTGAAGTTAGATTATGGAAATATTGCGAATTCCCAACCCCCAACTCTTGTTTAAAAAAATACCATTTGAGAAATTTTTAGGAATCCCTCTTGCACTCGGTTAACCGGTGTCGGGAACCAAAGCTTGTCTTTCCCCGAAAGAAAATACACTTTCCTATTTGTCATTAAGCAATTTAAATTATTCATTCTAGTATTTATAGCTTCGACATTGAAAATTCGTCCCTTTTGGAAAGAAGATTTTTCACATTGGTGGTGGTGGACGAAACATAAATTAAAAAAATCAAATAAAAAGAGTAGGGTCTATGAACTGGAAATATAAATATACATATGTGAAAATTATCCGGTTGTGTCTATTCAAAAAAAAAATTGCGAAGTGGTCCTTTAAACTTTTTATTTATTTCAAAATATAAGATTCTTTTATTTCGCAAAAAATAAATGACTTGAATAATATTTTCCTAAAAACGATCGCTTGTATCGCTTACAAAAATAAATGAACGAAAAATATCGTCATCATCTATAAAAATATTTAGACATAAAGTATTGTCGATTCCTTATTATTTCAAGCAATAGAAGTGATTATTTTGAGAAAAATCTTATCCGAATCTTTTTTTTTTCATGGGACCCATCATTTTTTTTTCCAATCTAATCTTGCAAAGTTTAAAAAATGAGTTTGATTCACCAAAATGGCCCGATATATCTGTTTCATCACACCATTCTCTGCTGGCAATGGTTGTTGTAGTTCCTGAATACTCCGACAGAACATGGAAAAAAGAAAATCAAACCGCATTCGTATTTGCGACTTTATGGTCAAGGGTGCTTCTAAATACTTTTTTTTTTTTTTGTCAGTCCTACTCTATTCCTACTCTACACTCATTCTCAGACTTTTGCCCTGCCTCTTGCAGGGCGTGGGAGTCGAAACCTCTAAATACTTGAATGGTGCTTATCCTCAACTACTTTGTGCAATTTTAAGCCCATCCCACATTACTAAAACTATTTCTTAAGTGATTTGTGCAATTTTAGGTCCTCTTTCTCCCACTTCATTCCAACACGTAGGGGTTCCTAGAGCTTTGCCATACAATGCTTCTAAGGAGCCATACCGATAATCTACTGATAACAGGAAAGATCTAGATGGAGTAATTAGATAAGGCTTCGTGATTAGTGTTTTGTGCTACTGCAATTAATGGAAGTTTGGTTCACCATGCATCTGGGCTTGGATGGTTTAAGTACACAGGATGTCCTGGTTTCGTACAAGCTTTGACTTTGAATCAAGTGGGCATGTGATGCCGTGTTGATGTGGTTTTTAGGATTGTTGATGACTTCATAGATAATTATCTGTCAAATCTGCGGCTGATGGCTACACAAGGTTAACCAGGAGAAATCAAGTAATCTTTCCTGTAAACCCATTCTAATATGAACGAAAGTAAGTTTCCAACAAGCATGTAATGGAAATTAAGGGCTTATTTGATAACCATCCTAACAGTACCAAATTCTGATTTTTTGTTCTCGAGAGTAGTTTTGGAACAGAATTATGTTTGGTAAAATTTTTGTTCGCGGGAACTAATTTCTATTTTTTTGTTGCCAGAAGTAGATTTGTAATATAATCAAGAACAAAAAAAAAAAAAAATTGATTCTTGTTTCCGGGTACAAATCTAAGAATCAAGCCCTTTTCTTCTTCTTCTTCTTCATCTACTGCCACCGCCACGGTTGCCGTTCGCCACCGTCCGCTGTCCACCGTTCGCCGGTCGCTAGCAATCGGTCCGGCGAGCTCGCTGAGCCGGGCGAGGTCCTGGCGAGCTCGCCGGAGGCAAGCCCAACCACCGACGAGGCTCACCCTCACCAGATCTAGCGAGGCCAAGCCTTAGCTGGGCTAGGCGAGCCTCACGATCTGGCGAGGCCGAGCCTCGCCGGTGGCCAGGCGGGCCTCGCCCAGCCCAGCTGAGCCTCACCGGTCAAAAGAAAATGATTTGGAGTAGAAATTTTGAGCACGGTACGAAACGCAATTCTATTCCAGAATTAGAAATTTTGAACAGTTACCAAACAATTTAAAATGCTTAGAAATTGTTCCTGGGAACAAAATAAAAAAGAATCATTTCTAATCAGAAATTGTTCTCGGGAACATAATCGTTACCAAATGCGTCCTAATTTGTCAATCACAGTCACTTTGCCAATACTGTCACATCACATACTTTCTTGAAGCTTTCAACAAGTACACAACTTTCTTCATGCGAGAAACAAACCGGAAGTTACCAGCAAAAGCAATCATATGACTTCGAAAATGTAAAATTTGAAGTGCATCTCAGTAAGAAGAAACTCAGAAGAGAAACATAAAGCTGAAACAAGCATAGATTCATCGATCTCCAGTCCACAGCCACACAGAAGAAACGGAACAAGAACAGCAAGAGGGAAAAGGTGACAAACAACCATGGAGTCACCAACGTTCACAGACATTGGCGTTGACTTGAATTCACCGCTGCGATACCAAACATAAGGCTCTTGAGCATGGGATTTTAGCACTAGGAGAAGCCTTATCTTCCATGGCTCGTGATGCAAAGCATTATTTGCTCCATTTAAGAACCTTAGGACTTGAAAGATCCGGCGATCTAGTGGAATGATCTTTCATGCTGATTTAAATTTGGGGAGAGACGTTTGACGCTGCTAGAACATGGAAGCAGTAAAAGAAACGTGCTTTGAAAACTTCAACTTTCAATTCATGAACTTGTCAAAAATAAAGGAGAGGGGAGAGAGGCAAAGAGAGGGGGAGTTCATTTATACCAATTAATCAGTTTGTTCGATCTTGCACCAATCTTTCCCCACACTTGCTCACATTCTCACAAGGTCTGGCTAGACTTGTCAAAATGATTCTTAAACCCATACACAACTTATTTAAAACATAAATGTGTCACATATAACTTATTTCAATTTTGAGGATCCTATTTTAAATGGCCTAATTTGGATAGGGCCATTTATGACCCGACCCAAATCTAGCCCAACCTACTAATTTTATAGGTTTAGGTCCAACTAATCGTTCTCTTCACCACGTTCTCTTCACCACGCCCACTTCATGAAGAGAGTTAACTTTATAGTGAAAAGCTTGCCAAAGTATATGGGATAGTGTCCGTAATCAAAGGGACCCTCGCCCATCAATTTAAGCTAGATGTCTTAAGACGCGTTCATTGAATGTAATTGTTTGAGGAAAACTTGAAATCAAAGTGACGTAGATATTGAATGCAAGCACTCGTATTAAAGTGATGAGAACATAAAAAAAATGACTTGTGATTTTTTGTAGTCCAAGGGTAAATTATAATCAACCACCAAAATACAAAAATCCCGCGTTAAGGTTCTTGTGGACGAGAAGCAGAGCCGAAACAGACCCCTCTCTCTCTCTCTCTCTCTCTCTCATGGAGCTCTCGGTGTCTCCTCCGTCTTCCCTCCGGGTTCCGGCCATCACCCCTCTCCGCAGCTCCGCCTCGTCTCGCCGTCGTGATGGGCACGGCGGAAAGCCGACGTGCCAATGCTCCACCGGTCTCTACTTCCAGTTCTCGCAGGGTTCGCCATCGCTCGGCGCGTCCAGTCCGAAAAGCCGGTCGAGACCTGCCCCGAGAAGATCCAATGGGAGGAGCCTTATCCAGGTAACGCTCTTCTGGTCCGCGTCGAGTTTGGCTACGGAGCTTCCGGCGTGCTAGCTAGCTGTGCAGGTCCGTGTGATCTTTGAACTAGCGAGATTTTTGTCGGTTGGGCTCTTAGGTGCGATTGATAAGCTGAAATAATGTCAATTTCTCCCGGGATGAAGAAAGAGTGAGTTCGCGGGCCACTCGTTTAATTGGAAAATGCGCTTCACATGATATTAATCATTTCACTAGATGACAAGTTGGGCAACATAACATTGGATTTGCTGAAGTGGCAGGATGAGAATAATGGGATTGGATGGAATGGATGAAATGCTGCCCTTAATCTTGTAGCTTTTGGCAGTATTGGTGCCATATGGCGAGGGGATGGTGGCGGGTTCTGCCCAGAAATTGGGATGAGATGTGATATGACTGGAATATATGGTCCTACTTGTCTTGTTGCCTAGAGCAAGTGCACAGCTCAACATTAAGACTCTAATAGGTGGGGTACTGCCTAATGAAGATACGTAATTTGTTGGCCCAACGCCCAAAGAAAAGAGGGAAAACAGTTCAAGTGTAATTGCTTTTACGGAGAGGGGAGGGGGGTTTCAATTGTCCATCTTCTTGTATAGGCCTGTGTACTAAGAGTTATCCATCATAGTGGATTTGGTGGTGGTAGCAGTTCTCTACTAAGGGTTTTCCATCACTGCATGGATTTGGTGTAGCAGCAGCTTTCACTAGCCCAAAAAAAAAAAAAGACAGCTTCGATACCTAAAGTGTGTCTTGATATCAAAATAAAGAAATATAATGGACAACTTGATGAGGATGGTTTCTTTAACCCAAGCCGAAAAAAACTCGTTGGTCGGTTGTCATAACGCACCTTGAATAAGAAGAACAATCACAGTTGAGGTTTCAAAAAGTCAATCAAAAGTTTCCTTATGCAGAATTCTCAATCAATTATTTGACAAAGCTTCAGTTATGTATCTGTCGGAAGATGCATGATCACACACTTTCGTTAACCGACATTCCTCGTGTCCTAGAGTCTTTCTAGTTTACTCGTGCCATAATTGAGTGTACACAATCTGCTAGGCCTGTGCTCGAGTTGGAGCAGCTGGATCTGATCCTATATTGAGTAAAGTCTCTGAGTTTAAAGATGCATTTGGAGATTTTTAAGACCTCATACAATAAGAGGAACGTCTCTGGGCTCCTTGTAAGTATTCTTTTCCTGCTGCCACAGTTATTTCCAATTAGCTGATCATAACACTTCTAGTTTTTCTTATGTTTTGTCTCTCCCTGCTTGCCCCAGTTTACTTGAACTTATTCTTGCTCATCAACGGTTCATTGGTGGCTAGAGCTCTGATCGAGAACTCGCACCTGATAAAGTGGTCTCTTCTGCTTAAAGCATTCTCTGGTCTTTTTGCTCTAATAAGTGGGAATGGATATATTGTCGGCATCAATCAGATATACGATATCGGCATTGACAAGTACGTGGTGCTTGCTTGAACATTGTTTTATCAAAATATATCTGGCTAGATGGGTGTTGGTTACAGCATCACTATTACCAGCATGAGAAGAACTGAAAAGTTACAAGATATTGGAACTGAGAAACAGAGCAAAATTACTTCCAGCCTCAACATAGATGTTTGAAGTGATAAAGAATGAATGTGTTCATAATGAAACAATGCGACATCCCAATTTTTACTGGACATCAGATTTAGGTCAGTGTTTGAGGTACCGTCAAGCACTCACTGTTATTTTGGAAGTCCATCTTTTTAATTAACCTTCTTGTCATGCCTTTGCTTTTGAGGATCAATGTCCTCAACTTCCTCTCCAGTTTTATGATTAGTATGTTTTTTTATCTTATTTCAGGGTCAACGAACCTTACTTGCCTATAGCAGCAGGATCTTTCTATTCAACATGCCTGGCTTTTGGTGATTTTTTTTGCAGTGACTGGCCTGTCAATTGTTGCTTCAAACTTTGGATCATTCATCACTTCTCTTTACAGTCTGGGTCTTTTTCTTGGAACCATCTATTCAATACATATGTGGACAATGAGCATCAAATCCACATCACAGTACCGCATACCAGCATATCCATCACCTTTGTAAATGACAATTATTTCTAGAATGTTTGCGGACAACATTCACGGGAAGTTAAATTAAACTCAGTACGGTATTACAAAATGCTATACTTTCTTATAAAACAAAATACCTGCCATGATGATTTACATCCCTCACTAGAAATTGCACTATTTAGAAGTAAATGCTAAATAGGCCCAAAAGTCTGTTCGGTACAAAACTACAAAATTGCCTTACGAGACCCGAATTTTGGGTCCATGGGCCCTATACGCACCCCAATGGCCTATAAATTACGTCATATATAACATCTTAACTACTCGATTTTTGTAAACAAATATTATTTTTCGGAACAACAAATAGAAATTAAATTTTTCCAAATATTGGTTGTGCTAGTCCATTTTCTTCAAGAATCGTATTAAACCGTTCAAAGAATACAGATTAGACATTCGAACCATCAATATTTATTTGAACAGATCGCGTCAATAATACAATTTTTTTTTGTCAAAACCATTTTTCATTATTTTCAAATGTTTAATAACTTCTAGAAAACAACAGAACGTTCAAATGTTTCTGAAAATTATGGAAGATTCACATATTGCCTTATTTGCTGTGCTAGTTCCAATAAGATGACATCGCCATCCGATGTTTGGGTGGATCGTACGAGTCATCGAAGGGGGTTGCATCCGCAAACTACAACTCTGCTTCACTCAAGAGATCAAAATATTATGTCTTTTGAAATGATCAATTTAGGTATATCTTAAATTCAAGGAGGAGACTTTTGATTGAGACATGGAACTGTCTCCACAAGAGGAGATCCTTCGGCTTGAGCCATCGCGCAAAAGAAATGGATCTGGCACGGGAATGCATGGAGGAAGGCGCTTCCCTTGTATTCCCTAATTTTACTAGTCCCAAGTTTTGGCCATCCCATCGCTGAGAATTATTTGAAAGCTTCGTATGAGTGTCCTTGTAGCGAAGAAAGTGAAACCCAACTCGTCTGACCATATCCGCAAAGACACGAATTTGCAAATGGAGATAATTGTCCAAGAAGTTCTACACCTATTATTTTAAACATTTCCATAAACTTTTTCACATTTTACCAATTAGATTTATCAGGCCAATTTTTATCGAAAATCACTGACATGGATGTCACCGTTACACATGACACGGTCGGCATTGACATTGACAATTTTTAATAATATTTTAATATTTGTTAGAATTATTTTATTAATTTTATTTTCTTTATATCCTTCTTTTCTTTTTCCTTTTTCCCTCCACTGGTCACGCCGATCGGAGCCTACAATGTCTGGTGGTGGCCGGCAAAGGGAAAAAGGGAAAAAAAAAAATTAGAAGAAAGAAGGAAAAAGAAGAAAAGAAAATAATAATAAAAATTTGATACATGAATTAAGATTGTAAAAATGCCAAATGAGAAAGTTGCAAGAAATTTCCCCCACTTTTTTTTCGACGCGTTCATGAATTAAAATTTGATGTTTTGAGATCACGTTACTTATCCTGTCTTGATTTAATTGCGTTGTTAGCTGCCACGCCATGCCTTGGAATCTGAAGAAAAACCGTTTCCACAAGAGCTGCGGATAATTAATTGTGGGACAATTGAGCATAGCACTGATCTTGAAGAAGAAGATAGTTGCGAATAAATATTTAAATAACTAGACATTGTGTTGTAAGATATTTTTTTATAAGAAGAGTGTGAAAATGTGCGGCCACTCTAGAAATATCTAGAAAGATATCTTTTTAGAAAATATGTGTGCTATGTTAGTATGTGTAAGGAGTTCTCTCGATTGGCATTGTAGAGAGCTTATCCAATAAAAGTTGTGTGTTTTCTTTAAATAAGTCCCGTGTCTTTTTCATCAATTGGTGTCATAGCTTTCGTAGCTCTCGCTTTATGACCACATCTGGAAGAAGTGGAGATTAGAGCAAGATTGCTCCTATCTTGGAGATTTGTATCGGTGGAAGGAAGATAATTAATGAAATCATTGGTGTAAGCAAACTCCCTCTTTTTGACACATTTAAGAATTAAAATTGGCGATGCATACAATTCAAATGATTGCTCGCTTGGTGGCGTTTGGTTTGTCTATTTCATAAACAATGTTCTTATAAGTCGAATTCTTCGAAAAAGTATGCGATGATATATGCAGGGCAAAAGTGGCTCCTCTGCATTTGCAGCAATGACATTTATGCTTCTGTTTAGCATTAAGCTCTCTAACGTGCGATCGTTAGTGATGCAAGTGTAAATTGACTATGTAAATTGTAAAATCTTTTGAAAATTGGAATCTGTTGATAAGAACCGACTGCCCGAGGGGATTAAGGGAGGCATTATGGGACAATTGACAATGATGTACAACATATCGGCACCAATCGAGGACAGACCATTGCTAACCTAATGATTGACTAAAAGCTACTCAAGTCTAATATATGCTAATTACGACTAATTGATTATTGCTTGGGATCGAGCAACAATGATCCAAGACTATTCACGATAATAATTTGCATTGAAATGATAGCGAAATGTGGATGAGGGCTAGTTGTCGAGGTCATCTAACCCATTTTACCCATCTAAAAGAGAGTTTTGAATGACATCTTAAAGATACGAACATATATGACCATAATGCCGAATCTACTCATTTTAAAACTTTGTAATATATCAAAGAGAAAAATTAAAGGGCCACTTTGCAATTTTTCTCGAAAAAAACTAACATGGATAATTTTCACATACGTGTCGTTAAATATCATGTTCAAAGACTTTAAGCTTCTTCTTCTTTTTTTTTTTTTTAATATAACTTCTCTTTCGACCCCAACCGTGCGTGGAGTTGGTTTTCCACCGGTGGTGAATTTTAAATGTCGAAACTGTAAATATCGAAATGAAATATTCTAAATTTGCTTGACGATAAATAGGGTTTATCAAGGACGAAATTGAAACATGCATTTCTTTTTATGGAAAGAAAAGACTTTGGTTCCTGACATAAATATGGAAAACCAAGCGTGAGAGAGGATTCCTTCGGAGTTTGCTTACACCGATGGATCAATTTTAATCAGCTTCTTCTCCACTAACTGCTCAATTTCTCGCACTCGGATATTTTCAATGTGGGAATGAGGCGAACGCCATCTGGCAGAGAGGACAATTCGGGAAGCCAACTAAGCTTCAGTTCAGTTCTGTCAGAGAATAACAATTTTGCAGCCACTCAGGCAATGCGCTCAACTTGGGACAATTGATAATTGTTATCTTCCGCAGTGCACTTGCAGAACCTTCGAGCCACCCGGGCAACGAAACTAATTCCGGTAGATCCCAGAGTACCAAGGATCGAAGGCTCGACATGGAGTCTGGTTCATTACTATCGCCTTCTGGCAGCCTCAAGCTCTCGCAGTCCCAAATGAAGAGATGCTCCAGCGCCTTCAGATTCTTGATGCCTTGTGGTAAGGAGGCCAGCTCCGGACACTCCCAAATCCGCAACATACGGAGCGACGTGAGCGATTGGATATCATTAAACAATGCCTCCAAATTCTCGCAGCGACAAATGATTAGCCGCCGCAAAGAAGTCATGCGTCCTATTCCACTCTCCGGGAAACGTTTTTGTTTCGTGGTTATATACAAAGCGCGGAGGTTGATCATATTCTTGATGTCTGCGGACAATTCCTCGAGATTCTCGCACCAGGCAAGATTTAAGACGTGCAGATTGCGAAGCTCATAGACCGATTTGGGGAGTTTCTTAATTGTCCCCTTGTATAAATTGAGATACCTCAAATGCTTTAGATCGCCAATGGAACTAGGCAGTAGGTCAAAGCTAGACTTCTCCAGCCATAGCACTCGCAAGTGATTAAATCGCAAAATGCATGTCTCCAGAAAGAACTTCTCGGAGTCAGAGGATCCCAACTCCTGACACTTGATGGTACGAATGCGACTTGGCTTGTTGAAGCAGCCACTCAGTTCATCTTTTGGTACACCAGATAGATCGGGAAATGATACATGCCGAATGGTTGGGGAAATATCCTGCGTCCACACTTTCATGTTGGATGATTCGGTTTGTGCCACCGAAATGGCAAGTTCGTAAATGAGGTCATGCATTTCGAAAATTAGGATGGAATAAAAGTCTTCGAGAACATTGAAGAATGATCTAGATAACAGCTCCTCCAAGTACTGCCGTCCAATCTCTTCAAGCTCCTGATTATTTCTGTTGGATTGGATAAACCCGTTAGAAATCCATAGATTGATCAGCTGAATGTTGGTGAACTCATGGTTCTTCGGGAATATCGAGCAATAAGCAAAACATCGTTTCAAGTAAGACGGCATTAGATCATAGCTTATTCGCAATGAAGGTAAGATTTCCAATGAAGGTAAGCTATTAGTTAATTGCCATGTCTCGTTGTCTCTTATATATTCCCAATCGCTCCGATTGTTCTTTGAATACAACAAGCACCCCAGGGCCCTCAATGCCATAGGATTTCCTTCGCACTTGGTCACGATTTCCTCGCCGATTTTCATAAGGTTCGGGTGATTCTTCTCTTGCTCTTGATCGAATGCATACTTCACGAACAAAGTCAAAGAATCCCCCTGCAAAAGGTTGGCCAAATTAAGTGAGGGAACAGTGCCCATGACTTTGGCGATGGCTTGATTCCGTGAAGTCACGATGACTTTACTCCCTTCGGAAATGCCCCCTAACAAATCTTTCAATTCCAGCCAATCCTCCCTCCTCATTGCCCACACATCGTCCATTATGAACAAGCATCTTTTGTTCTCCACGAGGTTTCTTAGGCGATTTTGTAGCATCTCAACACTCCAGTTACCAAATTTTGCTTCGCCACTAAGACACTTGATGATGTCTCTCATTATGTTCTCAATTTCAAATTCTAATGGCATGGATAACCAAACTTTGTGTTCGAAATGCTCCTTTACCCCCTTCATCATTGTATACCGATCTAGCAAGAGTCGTCTTTCCAGTACCTCCCATTCCAATAATTGGAAGGACTTCTATAATTCTAGCTCCAGCATCATCCGATCTTCTCAACATCTCTATTATGCTTTCCTTTTCTTTGTCTCGTCCAATCACATTTGAAGCGGGTACAAAAGAATGAGTTTCCCTTCGCGGAACTATGGTCCTTTCTTGAACATTAGGGAACAAGGTGAATTGAGTTTTCTCTTTATCGATCCCATCAAGACTATTTCTCAGTTCTTTCATATTATGTGCTATCTTAAACTGGAAAATCATCTCGAATATCCACGAGTACAAGTAGCGTACCTTCATGAGGGTCAAATGCTCAGTGGACCGCACTTGCCTCCACAGAGCCCTGGCTTCGAATTCGTCTAGGGCGTCCTCAGCGTCGTAGCACTAGTTTTTTAGCCTCGACAACCAAAGGCGCACAGCTTTGTCTTTTATTTGTTTTTGCTCAGCATCAGCGAGCACTGTTTGGATCATCTCTAGCGTGTTCTTGAGCTTCTTTTGATCATCCTTGACGCCACATACCAGTTGAGTTTCTTCAACAGCCGATGAAGTTAATTTCTCCACAAGAGTTCCAAGGATGCTAGAGACGACCTCAGTCATGGTTGTGATTGGTGTTATTGGTTTTCGAGGAGGTTTAGTTAGCCAGTACGCAGGAACTAAGCTCGTTATCAAACAAAAAATGATTTTGGCAGGTTATGTAGGCACAGATATTGGATTGGTGCGAAAGAGAACACGGTAAGTATGGGGAGGCAGAAATGGCGAAGGACGAGAGCAAAGAGATAGAGATAGAGAGAGAGAGAGAGAGAGAGAGAGAGAGAGAGAGAGAGAGAGAGAGGGCAGTACTTGCGAAGTGGAAATTGAGACTGGAGAGAAGGACGATGGAGGAGGCGGCAGCCCTCTCTCACTGGCGATGGGGAAACGAAACCATAGTTTCGCATTCTTGGATGGTGGGCAGAGACAATGGACCTATTAGTGGAAGTCAGAATATGGTTCTTATGGGAAGTTTAAAAAAGCATGTACCAATTACAAAACTGTTTTTTAGTGGGTACACTTTCTCTTTGTGGTATTCCCCCTTGCTTGTTTTTTGTCCAAAGATGAAATTCTTAATGATAGTTGGTTGTATTCACCTATTTTCGCAATAATAGGAATTCTTGACAGTATTGAGCCGGAACAACCTGTTCTTCTTGAATACACTGATTTAGCGCTAAAGAATTTCCCGCCGCTATCAATGCTTGACCGATCCATCAGGGCCCTATTGGTTCCGGCAATGGATCGGGCCAGTCCAAGATGTGATGAAATTGAGTGGCGTGAGGTAATTAATTAACTTATGGACTAAGCTTATCTGTAGTTGTAAGTGAACGACCATAATTATCTATTTCATTCCACGGTTTAATATTTTTAATAAAAAATAAAGAAGTGAATAATGATTCGAGTTTGAGAGAATTTGGAGAGTTGAAGACATTTTTACGTAACCGTTAGAGGTGTAAGCGAGGTTGATTAAATGGAGAAGTCTTGGAATTTTTACATTTTTGCTGTTGTTGCATGGTTAAGCGATACTTGATATGATGGTAAAATTGGAAAGGACCTAAAAGATATGCATCGCTGCTCCGACTATTAATAATAGAGATAGCAAAGAATCATGACTTTGCCAGGTTATATAGGCAGAGCCATAGGAAAACACGTGGTGCAATGGAGTATGTCCAACGTTTATTCTAAATTGTTGCATGGTTCATTCAATTCTTGGAGAAAATCTACAAGCGATTCGATGCCATTCCAATTACATTTGAATACATTCGTCTGTGATTCGATGCCGTTCCAATTACATTTGGAATACATTCGTCTGATGAAAGATAAAGCAAAAGAATCCTGAATTCTGCTGCCTTTCTCTTTATTCTTTACTACATTCCTTTCCTTGTTACTCTGTTTCTTGTAATACGAATATGTGCACAGAGAAGAATAAGCTCCTTTTCAATGCTTTATCCCTGTATTAGGTGCCTACTCTTTAGCCCTCCTGCAAGAATGAGATGCCCACTCTTTCGCCCTCCTTTTCAATGCTTTATCCCTGTATTAGATGCCCACTCTTTAGCCCTCCTGCAAGAATGAGAATGGTTGGATTAGAAGCATGTGCTCTTTTCCTCCACAATTTCGAAAATTGGAAAAAGACTTCCTGAATATTAGAAATAATGGAACAAATTTTAAATGATGTTTGGTGTCGATATTTGTAGAGCCGCTGTTCAATATTACATAAGAGTCAAATTGCAGACACTGCTTCAGAAAAAAGGTAAGTAAAAAGTAAACATCAGTTTGAATTGTTTTGTGATTTCCTTGATTTGAATTAATGGTCCAGTCCCATAATATTGATGCTAAGTAGACAAGTTCGAAGCAAGGTAGCAACTACATTTTTGCACGAAATGGACAATGCATCAGAAAATTCACTACGGACAAAACTCCACATACTCAATGCACCTGAAGGATTTCTGGCGTTTAGAAGAGTTGAGAGATTGCCAGCCCATAATGTTTGGCCTTGACCCTCGTCGCGCATCTCAATTTGGGTGACAAGGTCTGCAAAATCAGTATGCTTGGGAGCCTGGTAGTTATTGCACGTCCACAGTTGAGTTGGAAAACACATTCCTGACAAAATCTTTCATCCGCCAAAAAATAAAATAAAATTGAGTGATGGTGTTATTCATGACCCTCAGTGTTTCAAAAAGATACTGAGCATCGGACACAAACAGCATGTACTAAAATGGAACAGATGCTAGTACGTCACGGCTTATAAAGAGCTGTTAGGCAATAGGACAGGACTAACTCGAGGAGTATTAAATTGAACCTAATAATTAAGCCAGGAAATGGTTTTCACTGGCAGCTGGTCGCTACTTGCCAAACCAGTTGACAAGGCATTAGAACAAGGCAGAGATTCATGATAGTTGAGCATCAATATTCAGGGCGGGATTTGAGAATGAAATTATTGACTGCTGAAAGGGATCATGACGACTGGCAGGCCTATTGTCCGATGCCATGCTTGAAACTACATATGTGGTTTCAAATCCTACTTAGAGGTCCATTAGAGACTAGAAATTGTTGAAGAAAGAATAAGATATTTCTTTTGTCCCTTCCAGGCAATTGGAAAATAAAGAAATAGTTAATATATTCAAGATAATTACATATTTACAAAATACCGTCTCAATTCATTCTATTTTATCAGATTCGAGATGTGGTATGGTTCTAAATGATGAATTGGATATGCACAGTTCTCATAAGATTTCATTTTTGAACAAAAATACATTTTTTGATTTATTTTATCTGTTCCATAACTGAAATAGGGGATGCACAATATATCATGATTTTGAATCAGAAGAGAGATTCATCACACTATTTTGTCCTGATAATGATTGTTGGCATAATTCCTGAATACTCCGACACAGAATAGGGGAAAAAGAAAATTAAACAGCATTTGTATTTGTGAAGGGTGCATGTAAATACTCAAATGGTGCTTATCCACAACTACTTTGTGCAATTTTAAGCCCATCTCAAATTACTAGAACTATATCTCAAGTGATCCGTGTGATTTTAAGTCCTCTTTCTCCCACTTCATTCTAACATATAGGGGTTCCAAGAACTCTGTCATACAATGCTTTTAAGGGGAGCCATACCAATAATCTACCAATAACGGGGTGATCCAGATGGAGTAATTAGATAAAGCTTCGCGATTAGTGTCACGTGCTGCACAAAGGATTGCAATTAATGGAAGTCCGGTTCACCAAGCATCAGGGCTTGGATGGTTTATGTGCAGTGGATGTACCGGTTTCGTACAAGCTTTCAGGTTGAATCAAGTGGGCATCTGATGCTGTGTGGATGTGGTTTCTAGGATTGACTTCTTGGATAATTATCTGTCTAATCTGTGGCTGATGGCTTCACAAGGTTAAGTAGTACAAATTAAGTAATATTTCCTGGAAACCCTTTCTAATATGAACGAAAATAAGTTTCTAATAAGCATGTAATGGAAATTAATTTGTCGAGCTCAAAATAAAGTGCAGTGCAGTGCACTATAATCACATTCACTTTTCCAATTCCGTCCCATCACATACATGCTTGAAGTTTTTGACGAGTACATAACTTACTTCACCCGAGAAACAAGCTGGAAGTTGCCGGCAAAAGCAATCATACGACTTTCCAAATGTAAACTCTAGTGCATCTCAGTAAGAAAAAACTCAGAAGAGAACCATAAAGCTGAAACAAGCATAGAATCGTCGGTCTCCAGTCCGCAACCACACAGAAGAAACGGAACAAGAACAGTAAGAGGGAAAAGGTGACAAACAACCATGGAGTTACCAACGTTCATAGACATTGGCCTTGGCTTGAATTCATCTCTGTGACACTAGACATAAAGCTCTTGAGCATGGGATTTTAGCGCTAGGAGAAGCCTTATCTTCCACAGCTGGTGATGCAAAGCACTTGCTCCATTTAAGAACCTTTGGACTTGAAATATCCGGCGATCACTTGCGAAAATGATCTTTCGTGCTGATTTAAATGTGGAGAGAAAGTCGACACTGCTAGTACACGAAAACAATAAAAGAAACGTAATTTGAAAATTTTAACTTTCAATCCATAAATTCGTCAAAAATAAAGGAGGGAGAGAGAGGGAAAGAGAGGGAAAGTTCGCTTACACCAACTAATTGGTTTATTCGATTTTGCCCTGATCTTCCCCGATACTTGAACATTCTCATAGGGTTGACTAAACTTGTCAAAATGGATCTTAAACTCATATTCGACCCATTTAAAACATAAATGTGTCATATATTAATCACCTCAATTTTGAAGATCCTATTTTAAGTGGGTCAATTTTGAATGGGCCATTTATAACTTAATCCAACTCTAACCTAACTTATCGGTTTGATAGGTTAGAATTTGACTACTCCTTCTCTTCACCACTCCCACTTCATGAAGAGAGTTAACCCTCTAGTAAAAGGCTTGCCAAAGTATCTGGGATAGTGTTTGTAATCGAAGGGACCCGCCCATGAATTTAAGCTAGATGTCTTAAGACGTATTTATGCAATGTAATTGTTTGAGGAAAACTTGAAATCAAAGTGATGTAGATATTAGATATTGAATGCGAGCGCTCGTATTAAAGTGATGAAACCATAAAATAAAATAAAAAAATAAAAAAAAATGACTTGTGATTTTTTATAGTCGAAGGGTAAATTAAAATTAACCACCGAAATACAACATCCCGCGTCAAGGTTCTTGTGGACGAGAAGCAGAGCCAAAACAGACCCTCTCTCTCTCTCTCTCTCTCTCTCTCTCATGGAGCTCTCAGTGTCTCGTCCGTCTTCCCTCCGCGTTCCGGCCATCACCACTCTCCGCAGCTCTGCCTCGTCTCGCCGTCGTGATGGGCGCGGCGGCAATCCGACGTGCCGATGCTCCACCGGTCTCTACTTCAAGTTCTCGCAGAGTTCGCCATCGCTCGGTGCGTCCAGTCCGAAAAGCCGGTCGAGACCTGCCCCGAGAAGATCCGACGGGAGGAACCTTATCCAGGTAACGCTCTTCTGGTCCGCATCGATTTTGGCTATTGAGCTTCCGGCGTGCTAGCTAGCTGTGCAGGTCATTGTGATCTTTGAACTAGCGAGACCTTTGTCGGTTGGGCTCTTAGGTGCGACAGATAAGCGGAAATAATGTCAATTTCGTCCTTGGACGAAGAAAGAGTGATTTCGCAGGCCACTTGTTTGATTGGGAAATGTCGCTAGATGACAAGTTAGGCAACATAACATTAAGTTGCCCGAGTGCGAGGATGATAATAATGGGAATTGGATGAAATGCTACTCTCAAACTTGTAGCTTTTGCACTACCGGTGCCATACTACGAGGGGTTTGTAGCGGGTTCTGCCTGGATATTGGATGAGATGTGGTGTGACTGGAATTTGTGGTCCTACTTGTCCCGTTGCCCAGTGCAAGTGCACAGCTCAACATTAAGACTCTAATAGGAGGGTACTGCTTAATGAAGATATGTGACTTGTTGGCCCAACACCCAAGAAAAGTGGGAAAACAGTTTAAGTGTATAGGCCTGAGGGTGTACTAAGAATTATTGATCATAGTGGATTTGGTGGTAGTAGCAGTTCTCTACTAAGGGTTTCCCATCACCGCATGGATTTGATGTAGCAGCAGTTTTCACTAGCAGAGAAAACTTTGATACCTAAAGTGTGCCTTGATATCAAACTAAAGGAGATAATAATGGACAACTTGATGAGGAGGGTTTTCTTTAACAGAGCAGAAAAAAACTCCTTGGTCGGTTGTCATAAGGCACCTTGAATAAGAAGAACAATCACAGTTGAGGTTTCAAAAAGTCAATCAAAAGTTTCCTTTTGCAGAATTCTCAATCAACTATTTGACAAAGCTTCAGTTACATATCTGTCGGAAGATGCACGATTCTTTGAAAGTATCAAATGAACTATGATAAGTGTAGATCGCATATCAAGTCTATTTATAGAGCATATTTTGATCCAATTAGGTAGCTTGATCCAGCTCTATGCTGTCCAGTCTGAGAGATTCTTTGTATCAGAGTTTGCCACCTAGCATAAAGTCATATTTGCGCTCTAGAATTCATTCTTTTCATGTCAAAGAAAAGGTATTATCTCATAATCATTCTTTTCTTGTTCAAGAAACTGAATGCATTCTACTTTCTATTGATCCAAAATACTAAATTCGAACTCTATTTCTCAAGCTTCTTCCATTGAGCAGGTAATGCTTTGAGAAGGGTCCATATAGCTTGTCTCTGTTGCAGATATCAAAGTTGAGATGGAGCAGACTCTACAGAGGCTTGTTCCAATTGCCACAAAAACAGCGAAGTAAAGATATCCCCACTACCGACCTCAAATGCTTTCAAGCTTGCCTTTGTTTCTTTTGATATTTCTGTTTTTGTTTCTGATTGGAGCAGAGCTCATCATGGCTTCGGATGGGTTGGTGAATGGGCGAATACGGGCTTAGTTAAACTCAAGAGCACTTTCTGTCATTTTTTAACCACCGCTTCCACCCAACCAGCACCTCTACAATAGTAAAAAGAACTCCATAGTGGTAAATTCATGCCAAAACATAGATGATGTGGTGTGTTGTTGCAGGTCTGAGGTAAACAGGAAGCCTCCTGTCACTGGATAAATTGAGCTATGATGTTAAAGACGCGTCTGCCAAAACCTGCTCGCCTTTACTGATTGCTGAAGACTAATGTTACAAGACATAAGTGAGAGAAAACGGCGGTTGGGAATCAGTAAGAGCTAGGATTTGGACTCCTTCAAGGCTAGGTTGAAGAAGCACGACAGACTGAGCAAGAGGATGTCATTGATAGAGTCAATGAATTTAAATGACTCAAAGGAATCCACATACCTTTTGATAAATTAAAGTGATGTAGATATTGAATGCAAATACTTGTATTAAAGTGACAACATAGAAAATGACTTGTGATATTATGGTAAATTAAAAAGGATTTATAGAGTGGGGAAAAAAAACCAGGCATATGAGAACTACTTAATAAAATAGGTTAACAAAAGCAATAAATTGGAGTGAAATTAAAAGTGAAGTGTCTACTAACGTAAAGCAGCTCAGGGAGATAAACTGAGATCTTACTTTTGCCAAAAGTCATAAGACCCAAAACTTTGGCAAGCGTAAAGACTTAGAAATTTAAATTGAGATCTTGGTTTATCTAAACTTATTCAATCACTAATATCAAGAAAATCTTATGATTACGTTTTCACCATGTAATAATACCCAAAAACCATGTCAGCTATGGTTAAGCCTCCACAATCACATTGGCTATGATTAAGCCCTGAAACAATATACACGTATCATATGATGTCTCAATACGTATATCGATAATGAGCATTATATCCATTTCACATTATTGCATGCCCACACAAACATCAGCAATGTAAATGACATTTTATTTCTAGAATGATTGCAGACGACATTCACGTTAAGTTAAAATAAATTCAGTACTATATCACAAAATGCTATACTTTCTTATAAAACAAAATACGTGCCATGATGATTTACGTCTCTTACTAGAAATTGCACTATTTAGAAGTAAAAGCTGAACTCAATTGGGCCCAAAAGTCCATTTGGTACAAAACTACAAAATTGCCCTACGAGACCCGAATTTTGGGTCCATGGACCCTGTACACACACCAATCGCCTATAAATTACTCAGCGTTATATAACATCTGAACTACTCAATTTTTGTTAAAAAGAAAAAGAAAACTATTATTTTTCGAACAACAAATAAATATTAATTTTTCCAAATATTGGTTGTGCTAGTCTATTTTCTTCAAGAATCATATCAAACCTTTCAAAGACTACGGATCAAACTTTCGAACCATCAATATTTATTTGAACAGATCGTGTCAATAATAGAATTTTTCGATGTCAAAAAACCATTTTCCATTATTTACAAATGTTTCATGACTTCTGGAAAATAACTGAGCGTTCAAATGTTCCAAAAATTATGGAATATTCAAAGATAATATTATTTTCCATGCTAATTCTAATAAGATGACATCACGATCCGATGTCTAGGTGGATTGTATGAGCTGTCAAAAGGGCTGCACACGCAGACTACAACCCTGCTTTACTCAAAAGATTGAAACATTACGTCTTTTGAAATGATTTACTCCTCAAGAACAAGAAAGGTTTATCTCAAATTGAAGGAGAAGACTTTCAATTAAGACATGGAACTGGCTCTGCAGAAGGAGATCCTTTGGCTTGGGCCATTGCGCACAAGAAATGGATCTGGTCTGGGAATGCATGGAGGAAGGCGCACTTCCCTTGTATTCCCTAATTTGACCGGTCCCAACTTTTGGCCATCCCGTTACTGAGAATTATTTGGAAGCTTCATATGAGTTTCCCCGTAGCGAAGAAAGTGAAAACCAACCAGTTTAACAATATCTGCAGAGACACGAATTTGAAAATGGGGAAAATTATCCAAGAAGTTTTACACTTATTATACTTTTGTCAATTCAATCTTAAATATTTTAATATTACTAATGGAGTCCTAAACTTTTTCACGTTTTTTGCCAATTGAGTTTATCCCGCCAATTTTGGCCGGATATCACTCAAGATAAATAATTTTTAATAATATTTTAATATTTTTTAAAATTTTGTATTTTTTTTCATTTTCTTCTCCTTTCCTTGCTTCTTCTTCTTCTTTCTTTTTTTCCTTTTCCCTCCACTGGTCAAGGCGCCCGATGGTGGCCGGCAAAGGGAAGAAGAGAAAAGAAAAGAAGAGAAGAGAAAAGGTAAACAAAGAAAAAAAGAAAAGAAGGACAAAAGAAAAAGGAAAAAGGAAAAAGGAAAATAAATCAAAAATTAATAAAATGTTATTAAAAATTATCCACATCAACGCCGTAATACCACGTAGGATTGCCAACGTTCATATCGGTGATTTCTAGCCAAAATTGACCAAACAGACTTAATTAGTCAAACGTGAAAATGTTTAGGCCTCGATTGGTAAAATTTTTGACAAAATAAAATTAACGAAATTAAAATATTTAGCACTAAATTAATAAAAGTGTAATAAGTTTATGACTTCTTGGACAATTATCATTTCGAAAATGCAGGCGGAGGTTGAGAGTGACAACAACTTGGAATTTACTTAATTGGTAAGTAAAGCATGACTAAATGAAGCTGCCTTGTTTTCTGCCTGACATCCTAAAAGTTAGAGGGGAAAACAATGTCTACCACAAAAAGTCTACAACCTCAGTGTGGATGCACATCTAAATGCTGCTCAATTATAGAGGATGAATAAACATTGTAAGGAAACAGATTGTTGAAATGTACCTCCTTAAACAAAACCACGTAACCCACGGCTAACGGATTAAGGAACTACAAAAACCAATCGAATATGTGAAGATTGCCGTTGGCTTTGTACAACCCAAATTATTTTTTTCACATTCTCCACTCTTATATGCAGTAGTATGGTTTGTATTGGGTGCATATACATTGATGTCTTAGCCCCAGAATTTGAGACCAAATTCGAGGATTGAGATGCATACTCAACTTAGTAACGTGAAAGTCTAACCTTGCAAATGCCTTGTATATTTGATGGTGGCGTCTAATCTAAGAAAACAGGATTAAGCATTCCTTCACAAGTTTCTTTTACCTTTTCAAGTACGTGTGATAGAATAAAAGGCCGACAATTTCAACATTTCTTTTCTGTTTCTTTTAATTCCATGAAAATGGCAGAAAATAGTGGTCATTATCGACTAATGCTGGGACAAAGGGTTTAGAAACTCGATGTCGCCATTTTGAGTGTTCTTGAACCAATTAGAGCCGAGAGTTCGTTTCATACTATTACTAATACAAAAAAAAAAAAAAATGAAAGGCGAAGGATGTAACATATGTCACAAAACAAAGATCATGCAAACAAAAGTGGAAATAATATAGGGAAGGAAAACCCAAAATCTGAGCTGGTAGAAGACGATGGAGGTCAAGATTTAGCATATCTCCAATGCGAGAGAAGGAGAAAGTGGGAAGGAATAGTAAGGCGTTGAATCACACTCGCTTCCTCTCCTACTGCTCCAGCTGCTAGGATCCTGCCTAAGCATTTGGGTCTCAATCATCGTAACCACTTCTGACATCTCGGGTCGGATTAAATGGATCGCCATCAGCGCACAACAATGCTAGTCGGACTAGCTGCTCCGGGAGATAAACTGAGATTTTATTTGGAGAATTTTGTCCTTTCCTTGGGCTGATGTGGAGAAGTTCCAGGTGAGATCTCATTTTATCTGCCCAAGCAAAATCTCAGTTTAGAAAACTATAAGATCTTATTTTTCCCAAAATTCTCCCCGAGCAGTCTTAAGGTGGAACTTTTGCAAGCATATAGCCTTAAAAATGTAAATTGAGGTCCCCTCCAGCAGTTGGCCGTGATGACATGTTTTATTTTAGGACGTACATGATAACATTTCTGTTCCAAAAATTTATTTCTGGCCAGAAATTAACTTTTCAATTTTTATCTTTACCAAAAAAAAAAAATTCTCAATTTTTATTTCCTGAATGAGCTTCTGAGGAAATAAATGCGTTTGATAATGACTCAAAAATTCTACTTCTAGAATAGAAATTCGTTTGATAACATAATGAAATTTCTATTTTTAGAGAGCGGTGGTGAGCATCCGGTGTCCGACAGCGGCTGGAGGGGGCGATGGGCGGTGACGAGAGTGAACAATGAAAATAATTTTCATTTCTTACTTTGATAGAAAAGCTAAAAAATTTCGCTTTTGATTTATACTCAAAATCTATTTCTAGAATAGAAATTTGTTCTAGAAATATAAAAATGAAATTGTGTTACTAAATGGAATTATATTCCAAACCTCTTTTTGAACAAAAAAAAACAACGAAATGAGAAATATAAATTTTGTCATACGCGCCCTTAGTGAGTTCTATATCTTTTTCATCAATTTGTATCATAGCTTTTGCAGCTCTTGCTCTGCGATCACATTTGGAAGAGGTGGATATTGGATTAAGATTGCTCTCGTCTTAAAGATTAAAATCGCCGGAAGGAAGAGAATAAATTAATTCATCGATGTAAGCAAACTTCAACCCGGGGGGCGCCCCCGCCCTTCTTTTTGAGACATTTAGGAAGCAAATTTGGTGATGCATACAATTGAAATGATTGCTTACTTGGTGGCTTTTGGTCTGTTTATTTGATGTTCTTATAAGTCGAATTCTTCGAGAAAGTATGCGATGCTATCTGCAGAGCAAAAGTGGCTACTCTGCATTTGCAGCAATTCCATTTATGCTTCTGTTTAGCATTAAGCTCTCTAACGTGCGATCGTTAGTTATGCAAGTGTAAATTGATTATGTAAATTGTAAAATCTTTTGAAAATTGGAATTTGTTGATTACACCCGACTGCTTGAGGGGATTAAGGGAAGGCATTATGGGACAAATGACAATGATGTACGACATATCGGCACCAGTCGAGGACAGACCATTGTTGACCTAATGACTGACTGAAAGCTACTCAAATCCAATAGATGCTAATCGAGACTAATTGATCATTGCTTGGGATCAAGCAGCAATGATCCAAGACTATTCACGACAACAATTTGCATTAAAATGATAGCGAAACATGGGTTAGGACTAGTATTCAAGGTCATATAATACATTTTACCCATCGAAAAAAAGAATTTTGAATGACACCTTAAAGACACAAACATATAGGATCATGTTGCTGAATTGACTCATTTTTTAAACTTTGCAAGGTATCAAAGAGGAATTAAAGGGCCACTTTGCAATTTTTCTTGAAAAAACACAACTTGGATCATTTTCACATCCTTGTCCTTGAATTTCCCGTTGGAAGTTGGCTTCTTCTTCTTCTTCTTTTGAACTTCTCTTTCGACCACAACCACGTGTGGAGTTTTCTTTCTACAGGTGCTGAATTTTAAATGTCGAAATTGTAAATATCAAAATGAAATATTTTAAATTTGCTTGATGACAAATAGGGTTTATGAAGGACAATATTGAAATGTGCATTTCCTTTTAGAGAAAGAAGAGACTTGGGTTCCCGACATAAATATGGAAAATCAAGCACGAGAGAGGATGCCTAGGGAAGTTTAGTTATACCGATGAATCAATTTTGACCATCTTCTTCTCCACAACCGCTTGATTCCCCCCAATCAGGTGTCCGCAGATTTGTCAATGTGGGAATGAGGCGAACGCCATCTGGCAGAGAGGACAATTTGGGACACTTTTCAATCTCCAGTGTTCTCAGAGAAGAACAATCTTGCAGCCACCTCGGCAATGCGCTCAAGTTGGGACAATCCCTAATTCTTATCATTTGCAGTGTCTTTGCAGAACCTTCGAGCCACTCGGGCAATGAAACTAATTCCGGTAATTTCTCGAGTATCAAGGATTGAAGCCTCGACATGGAACGTTGACTATCGCCTTCTGGCAGCCTCAAGCTCATGCAATCCCAAATGACGAGATGCTCCAATGCCTCCAGATTCTGGATGCCTTGTGGTAAGGAGGCCAACTTTTGACAACCAAAAATCCACAATTTACGGAGCGACGAGAGCGATTGGATATCATCGAACAAGGCCTCCAAATACTCGCACTCTAAAATGTATAGCCACCGTAGAGAGGTCAAGCATCCTATTCCACTCTCCGGTAAACGCTGCTGTTGTGTGGTTATAATCAAAACACGAAGGCTGATCATATTCTTGATGTTTGCAGGCAACGCCTCGAGTTCCTCGCACCCACCAAGATCTAAGGTCTGCAGATTGTGAAGCTCGCAGACTGATTTGGGAGTTTATTGATAGAATTGCAGCTTAAACTGAGATACCTCAAATGCTTTAGACCGCCAATGGAACTAGGCAGTTGGTCAAAGTTAGAGTCCTCTAGCCGTAGCGCTCGCAAGTACTTGAATCGCGAAATGCATGTCTTCAGAAAGAACACCTCAGAGTCAGAGGATCCCAACTCCTTACACATGATGGTACGAACGCAGCTCAGTTTGCTCAAGCAGTCCCGAAATTCATCTTTCGATACGTCGTCTGGATCGGGAAATGATATATGCCGAGTCGTCTGGGAAATATCTTGGTTCCACTCTTTCACGTTGGAACATTCAGTTTTTCCCACCGAAATGGCAAGTTCATAAATAAGGTCATGCATTTCGAAGACCAGAGTCGTATACACGTCCTCGTCCTCATCAACATCGACAACATTGAAGAAGGATATGGAGATCAGCTCCTCCAAATACTGCTGTCCAGTCTCTTCCAACTCCTCTTGATTATTTCCACTGGATCGGATAAACCCATTCGAGATCCACTGTTGGATCAAATCAAGGTTCATGAACTGATTGTTCTTCGGGAATATCGAGCAATAAGAAAAACATCGTTTCAAGTGAGATGGCATTAGATCGTAGCTTATTCTCAGTGAAGGTAAAATATCAGTTCCTAATTGCCACACCTCACTATCTCTTACATATTCCCACTCCCTTTGGTTGGTTTTTGAATATAACAAACTCCCCAAGGTCTTTACTGCCATAGGATTTCCCCCGCACTTGCTCATGATTTCCCTGCCGATTTTGATGAGGTCTGGGTGATCCTTCTCTTGCCCTTGTTCAAACGCATGCTTCACAAACAAAGTCAAAGAATCCTCTAGTGAAAGGTCGGCCAACTTAATTGGGGGAACAGGGCCCATAATTTTGGCGATGGCTTCATTCCGTGAAGTCACGATGACTTTACTCCCTTTGGAAATGCCTCCTAACAAATCTATCAGTTCCAACCAATTCTCCCTACTCATTGCCCACACATCATCCATTACAAACAAACACCTTCGGTTCTTCACTAGATTTCTTAGGTGATCTTGCAACATGTTAAGGTTGTAGTCATGAAAGTTTGCTACGCCACCAAGAGACTTGATGATGTCTCTTATTATATTTTGAATTTCGAATTCTAGTGGCATGGATAACCAAACTTTTTTTGTGAAATGCTCCTTTACCCTTTCATCATTATATACCAATTTGGCAAGAGTTGTCTTTCCAGTACCTCCCATCCCAATAATCGGAAGGAATTCTATGATTCCAGCTCCAGCATCATCCCATCTTCTCAACTTCTCTATTATGCTTTCCTTTTCTTCGTTTCTCCCGATCACATTCGAAGCGGATACAAAAGAATGAGTTTCCCTCCGTGAAACTATGGTCTTTTCTTGATCAAAAGCCAACAATTTGAATGGAGTTGCCTTTTCATAGATCCCATCAAGTCTCTTTCTCAGTTCTTTCATATTATGTGCCATCTTAAACTGGAAAATCATCTCGAATATCCACGAGTACAAGTAGCGTACCTTCCTTTTGAGGGTCAAGTGCTCAGTGGACCACACTCGCCTCCACAGAGCCCTGGCTTCAAATTCGTCTAGCACGTCCTCGGCGTCATAGCCCCAGTTTTTAGACTCAACAACCAAAGGTGCACATTATCTTTTGTTTGCCTCTGCTCAGCATCGGCAAGCAGCGTCTGGATTATCTCTAGCATGTTCTTGAGCTTCTCTCGATCATCCTTGACACCACATACCAGTTGAATTTCTTCAACAGCTGATGAAGTTAATTTCTCCAAAAGACTTCCAAGGATGCTAGAGACGAACTCAGTCATGGTTGTGATTGGTGTTATTGGTTTTCGAGGAGTTTAGTTAGCCCAGTATGCAGGAACTAAGCTCGTTATCAGGAGGATGATAGCAAACGAAAAATGATTTTGCCAGGTTATGTAGGCACAAATATCGGGATGGTGCGAAAGAGAACACGGTAAGCACGAGCGAGGAAAAAACGGTGAAGGACGAGAGCAGAGAGATAGAGAGAGAGCAGTACTTGCGGAGTGGAAATTGAGACTGGAGAGAAGGACGATGGAGGAGGCGGTAGCCCTCTCTCTCACTAGCGATTGGGAAACGAATCCCTGGTTTCGCGCTTTTGATGGCGGGTAGAGACGATGGACCCATTAGTGGAAAATGTGCTTGACCGACCTATCGGGGCCCCGTTGGTTCCAACAGTGGATAGGGCCAGTCCAATATGTGATGAAATTGAGCAGCGTGAGCTAATTAATTTTTGGATTAAGCTTATTTGTAGTTTTAAGTGAACAAACATAATTATCTATTTCATTACATAGTTTGAAATTTTTAATAAAAAAATAAAGAAGTGAATGATGATTCGAGTTCGAGAGGATTTGGAGAGTTGAAGACATTTCTACATAACCATCATAGGTGTAAGCGAGCTTAGTTAAATGACAAGTCTCTTCTACAATTGGAATTTTTAAGTTTTTGCCGTCATTGCATGGTTAAGCGTTACTTGATATGAGGATAAAATTGGAAAGGACCTAAAAGTACGGCACGTGTCATTGCTTTGCTACTAATAATAGAGATAAAGATGGATATGAGAGAAAGGAAAATAAGTTTGATGAAGGTAGCAATTATTAAAATGTATTTCGAATTTGAGTCTAGATGTAATCTAACGAGACGAGTATGTGAGGACGATCCACTGCATTATTAAAGTAAAGAAAAGTTGGCAAAAGAACTGTCGGCCAACTCCAATTGTCGATGATATGCAAAAGAAAAGGAAAGAGAAACGTCGGGCATCCTTTCTTTTGTTTGTTTGTTGTGCAAGTGGAAAACTGGCGTGCATGATTGATCGGGACTGGCCACGCTTCCCATCACATGAAGAAGACGCGGAGACTTCTTTAGTAGGCGGAAAAGGACTTCCACAAATCGCTTTATGATGACGATGGAGCCCCGTGTCTTAAGTAAAAAAAATAAAGACAGAGAGAAAGGAGAGGGCAATCATAAGAGAGAGAAAGGGAAGACGAAGTGCAGTCGCATGGCAATTCCTCCTCGTCGTTCTTCTTCCTTCCCCTTTCCTCCTCGAGCTTCCTCTATCATCACACGAATTGGAAGAATGAAGAGAGAGGACTATGAGACTACCCAGAAGAGACCGAAGAAAATGTACAGAGAGAAAAATGAGTTATTGGGGTTAGAAAACATTAAGCAAGCTTCAGTGCTCTAGTGTTGTTATAATTTCTTTTGTATTGCTTATTCTATACCGAAATGCTACTTCTCCACATGGAAGTAATTAATGTGAAATAAAGGACAACGCAAATTAAATAACAATAAAATAGACCGTATGAACGAAATAAATTGGATACCGAATTTACATGATTTAATTAATATGATTTACATTCATGGGAAAACAACATAGAATCCCAATATAAATAAGTACTATCACCAATATCACAACAACACTCAAGATACTCTTTAGTATTTCTCATCCCTCATAATTCCTAATAAAATCTCAGTCTAAAAAAAAAAAACATAAATTTGGCTCATAAAAATTTAATTGGCTAAATGACTTGCGCGTGATTATAACGAGAAGAAAACCCTATATGCTAGGAGAAAAAAAAAAGAAAAAGAAGAAAACCCTCTATGCTAAATCAACGACACAAGAATCTTCACGTCCCCTCCCGGATCAGCTATGGAAGCATAAGCATCAAGGGGACCACTCCTTAATAACAAAATGGAGTCACATCTTTTGCTGGTGCGTTTCTTCGTTGGAAGTCTATCATGCAAAAATGAGAGAGAGAGTAAGACTAGCGCAGGTTTTTAAAAGACTTAAGATTAAGAAACAGGTGGGATATGGGGTTGGAGATTAAGATTGATTAGGGATTAGGGGGTCTGTGGTTGTGAAGATAAACACCATATCAAAATTATCCAATTTTGACTATAAGTATAGTAACTTTTCACGTGTTGAAGGAGAAGAAGAGGTAGGTGTAAGGTCTGCAAGACAGGCTACCCGTAATAATGCAATAGAGGGGGAAAGTCCATTGTAGAGTCATCATCATTGTCCTTGTGGCCCCCTCCATGTGATGTACGTGGGGCTCGAAATTCGATGCCGTTCCAATTGGACTTGGAATACTTTCGTCTAAATTAAAGAAAAGCGAAAGTGGCCTGGATTCTGCTACATTTCTCGTCAATCTTTCCTGCATTCCTTTCTTTGATCTCTGTTTCTTATAAGACATTATAACGTGAAACAAGTGAATCTAATTGATTTGGATCGGATCATAAATGATCGGATCCAAATTGACCAATTAATACATTTATGATTTATTTAATCATAATATAAATTTCTTAATTCATACTTAACTCTCAGCCAACCCGACTTTTATTGCCAAAATACTTCCGTATATAACCCAATTTAGAAAAACTCGTTTCTTATGATTATTTAAAAAAAGTACATTGCTAAAACACTTCTATGCAATACAAACCTAATAGACAACTTTTATAAGGATTCATTTATTTCACAAAAAATGTGATATTTCTAGAAAATATTTTTCAATAAGTTATTTTAAAGGAAAATAGCATTATTTTTCGATATTTGGCCGAAAGTTGAAAATGACCTTAAAAATATTTTCTATCATTTGGTATGGAAAGTCTGATTTAATTTTCCTCCATGCACTTCTTCTTCTTTGTTTAATCGCCGATCCCACTGATAGCCAGCAAGGCTCAAGCACTCAAGACTCAAGACTCAAGTCTCACAAAATCGGAGAGGCTTGACCCTTGCTAGCTCCAAACATTGAGCTCACCTCTCGCTTGTGGCTGGTCGCTGGCCATTGTGGTGGCCGGCCACCAGCCGAGAAAGAAGGAAAAGGAAAATTATTATATTTTGATTTTTAAAAATATATTATATAAGGCTGAAGAGGGAGAGTGTGTGTGAACCAAAATTCTAAACTCAATTCATTTACGCCCATTTATTTTATTAAATTTTAAAATCCATTTAAGGGATACTCTTCAAAATTGAAGTAATCCATTTATTTTTTAAATGGGTCATATATGGTTTTAAGACACATTTTGACAAGTTTATAAGATACAAGTGCATAGAGAAGAACAAGCTCCTTTTCATTGCTTACTCCCAATATTAGATACCCACTATTTCGCCCTTCTACAAGAATGAGAACGGTTGGTTAAGAAGTATGTGTTGTTTTCCACCCACATTTTTGAAAATTGGAAAAAAAGACGTTCTAAACACTAGAAGCTAACGGAACAAAATGTTAAATGATTTTAGGTGTCAATATTTGTGTAGCTGCTATTCAATATTAGAGAAGAGTCCAATTGTGTACATCACGACAGAAAAAGGAAACATCACTTTGAATAGCTTCTTGATGTCTCTGATTTGAACACACTCTCAAATTCCAAATCTCGATGTTAAATAAAATAAGTTCAATAAAAAGAGAAAATTATTAAAATATTTTTCGAATTTGAACCTAGATAAAATCCAACACGGCAGATTGTGGGGACGATCCACTGCACTATTGAAGTAAAGAAAAATTGGCAAAAGAACTGTGGCCAACACCAATTGTTGATGGTCTGCAAAAGAAAAGAAAAGAAAGGAGAGCTGTTCATTTCTCTTTCTTATGTCTTTCCCGTTCTCGATATGTGTGGTGCTCTCCTCCTTGTTTGTCGTGCAAGTGGAAAGCTGGCGCGCATGATGAGTCGGTATTGGCCAGACTCCACAAAACGTTAAGAGGACACGGAGACTCCTTCAGTAGGCGGAAAAGGACTGCCGCAAATTGCTCTATGACGACGATGGAGCCCTATGTCTAAAGTGAAAAAAACAAAGACGGAGAAAAAGAGAGGGCAATCATGGAGAGAGAGAAAGGGAAGATGAAGCTCAGTGATAACCATTCAATGGTCATGGCATGGCCGTTCCTCCTCTTCTTCTCCTTTTCCCTTCCCCTCGGAGCTTCCTCTATCATAACAGGGAAGAGGAAGAATGAGGAGAGAACTGTGAGACTGTCCAGAAAAGACTGAAGAAAATGTACAGAGAGTTCCGCAAGACATTTCAGAGTGGTTTCAATATTGTGATTATACTCGAATGATTTAGGTATTAAATTCTTGTGTTGTAATTGGACCTAAAAAACATTGAATATTTGAATGCTCGAGCATTTTTGTAATCTCTATTATATCATTTGATCTATAAAATTTCAGGTAAATAAGCTCTTTAAAATTGAAGTAATTCATTTATTATGAGTTTAATATAAGAATTATTGTGACCCACGTAATATGATTTATTATATGGTTTAATAATAGTTGAAATGCTATAAAAATAAATAACGTATTGGCTATGAGAAGTTGCGACTCTAATAAAACGAATAGGTACGAATTTTATTGAAATTGAAAAGGCGCTTTGATGGAAGTCACCTATTCAAAGACTCTCCGCCCACATGAACAAAAATAACAGAAAAGAATTTGGTATTGTCTCCTCCATCGATAGAATACATTAAAGTATAGTGGGTTAAGGGAGAGAAATTGGATTTCTTCATTTGGTTCAAGTTCATCGGTTTTCTACAACGATTATCATCAAGGGTAATACTATGGATAAAGGTATGTCTTCGTCTATTTGTGAAAATCATGAAAATCAAAGATCACTGTTTTATTATGATTTTTCTGCATCAAAGAATTATATGAGTTGTCTAATAATTGGTATCAGAGTATGATTTATGATCTCGTGATTTTTCCGTTTAAAGAAATATTATGATTTATGTATGATGATTCGTTGAACGATCCTGTTCGTACTATTTGTTGTTAAAATGTTTTCAGAGGGTTCTATTAAAGAAAATCCGAATGATGGAATGTTTTTATGGAGAAAAGGATGAAAATGGAGTAATTCGGAATTTTAAGGACAAAAATGGAGGAATTCAGAATTTTAAGGATAAGATAGAAACTCTCAGATTCCGGGCAAAATCCGGCGTCCCACCTCTTGAATTTGGACCCGTACGGTCGCACGGCCATGAGGAACGTTAGCCATGAGTTATTTCGACATATCGGTGTTCGCCGGAGGCTAATCGAGCGGCGGAAGTCACGGTGTTGGAGGTTTTGTGTTCTGGGAAAATTTTCATTTGATTTGAGGCCAATTTCTTGGTCATTTTCTCTGAAACTTGAACCCATGTGGTCATGGCGGCATGCTCTTCAAAACCCATTATTTATTTGTGTCTAGAATAGGCTGCCGGAGAAGAAACGGCGGCGAAATCGCGGCGAAAAACGGCGAAAATCGGCAAAAATCTATTCTGGGCAGGAGGAAGAAGGCGCGTGGGTCTCACGGGCACGCTGCAGTTGCAGGTGCGTGGACCCACGCGCCCTCACGCTCGCAGTGGTTGCCAACACACGTGCTTGCGCGTTGGACGCGCGCGTGCGGAGCACTCGCTCGCAGCGGATGCAAGCGCGTGCTCGGCACGCGCCTGACGTACCGCGGCCCTATTTTATTTTTTTAATTTTTAATTTTCTGCCCCTGTTTATTTATAATTACGATTCTGCCCTTGCTGATTATTTACCATTTTGCCCCTAGATTTTAAATTTATGGTTCTGCCCTTATGGAATTACGATTTTACAACTTTGCCCTTATGCTTTGATTATGTTTTGTCCTTGTGTGCAATTTGGTAAATATTTGCACTTTACAATATTAAAAATTCATATTATAAATGGTTTGTTAGTCACCAAAGTGGCCAAACTTTGAAGTCTTTTGAATTTTTGATATTGTAAATTTTTGATATTGTAAATTTTTTTATTCAATTACCCATGATTAATTGATGCTATATATGAAATTGATATGTTTCATATCATTATTGGTGTTATGGGTATATTAAATTTCATTTATTATAAGAACTTAGGGATTAACCCAAAGGTTAATTATTTTCTTATAATTCATGAACATGATGTCAGTAATTAATATGACTTGTTAAATTTGTTTGTATATCCAAAGATAACAAATAAATTTTAATAAGATATATTTACAATTACCAAATAAAAGTTATTAGCATCATTATAGTTTATATATATTTGTATATCATAGGATCACCTAAAAGAGAACTATGATATGCATGTGCAGTTTAGTTTGAATCTGATTAGGTGATATTCTCAAGGCATTAATGTATGAATATTTTCTTGCACATTTGCAGTATCTATACCCGTTTTACTCCATTCGCATGCCTCGTCTGTTCCCTTATTCAATGGGATAAATTTTCCTAATTGGAGTGAACAAGTCCAGTTTCATTTAGGTGTCCTAGATCTTGATTTAGCGCTTCAAGTTGAGAAATCAGCTGCTATTACTGATAAAAGTAGCAATGATGAAAAGTCTTTCTATAAAGCTTGGGAAAGATCGAACAAACTTAGCTTAATGTTCATGCGAATGACAATTGCAAACAACTTAAAGACTTCTCTTCCCAAGACCGATAATGCTAAAGAATTTATGAAATTTGTGGAAGAGCGTTCTCAAACTGCTGATAAGTCACTTGCTGGTACATTGATAAGCACATTGACCACCATGAAATATGATGGTTCGCGTACCATGCATGAGCATATACTTGAGATAACGAATTTGGCAGCAAAGTTAAGGACTTTAGGAATGAATGTGGATGAGTACTTTTTAGTACAATTTATACTTAATTGCTTACCTCATGAACAATATGGGCCATTTCAAATGAATTATAACACTATAAAGGATAAGCGGAATGTGAATGAATTGGCCAGTATGCTAGTTCAAGAGCAAACAATGATAAAGAATCAAAAGGCTCATTCTGTTCATCTTTCAAGTCATCAAGAAGTTCAAAGGAATTTCAAGAGGAAAGGTGAAAGGAGCGAGAAGAAATGATTACATGTCCTGAATGACTCTTCAAAGGCTTCTCAAATCCATAAGAAGGAACACAATCTTATTAAGTGTCAATTTTGCAACAAAATTGGACACTTGAAGAAAGATTGTCTAAAACGTAAGACTTGGTTCGAAAAGAAAGTTAAGTTTTGTGCTTTAGTATGTTTTGAATTAAACTTTACTGAAGTTCCTTAGAATACTTGGTGGATTGATTCTGGTGCCACCACTCATATGTCAAATACGATACAGGGATTTCTTACAATCCAAACTATAAAGCCAAATGAAAGTTATGTGATTACGGGAAACAGAAACAAAGCTCCAGTTGAAGGCATTGGCACTTATCGTTTGATCTTAGACACTGGGTATTATTTGGATTTGTTTCAAACTCTTTATGTACCTACATTTTCTCGCAACTTAGTTTCTTTGCCAAGACTTGATGTGGCGGGATTTTATTATAAGTTTGGTTCTGAATCTTTCAATTTATTTAAGAGTGATACTCTTATTGGAACTATAACTTTATGTGATGGTATCTACAAATTTAGACTTGATAATACTTTTGTTGAGACATTAATGACCTTGTATCATAATGTTGGTACTAAATGAAATTTGGTGAATGAGAATTCTGCTTACTTACGGCATAAACGTTTGGGTCATATATCCAAGGAAAGAATGCAAAGATTATTGAAGAATGAAATTATTCCAAATTTCGATTTTACTGACCTTGGAGTGTGTATTAATTGTATTAAAGGTAAACAAACAAAGCACACTAAGAAAGGCGTCACAAGAAGCACATTGCTTCTTGAAATTATACATACTAACATATGTGGTCCTTTTGACGTTCCATCTTTTGGATTGATGATTTTTCACGTTATGGTTGCATTTATCTATTGCATGATAAGTCTCAATCAGTGAATGCACTTGAAATGTATATTAAAAAGATTGAGAGGCAATTAGATAGAAATATGAAAATAATAAGATCAGATAAATGCGGTGAATATTATGGAAAGTATGATGAATTGGGACAATGTCCAGGTCCATTTGCTAAATTCCTTGAAAGACATGGCATTTGTGCCCAATACACAATGTCAGATACACCATAATAAAATGGTATAGCGAAAGGCATAATCGTACTTTAATGGAAATAGTTAGGAGTATGATGAGCCATTCATCTTTACCCTTATCTTTGTGGATGTATGCTTTAAAGACTTCTATGTATTTATTAAACGGGGTTCCTAATAAGGCAGTTCCAAAGACTCCCTTTGAACTGTGGACGGGAAGGAAATCCAGTTTATGACACCTGCATGTTTGGGGTTGTCAAGCAGAAGTAAGAATTTACAATCCACATGAAAGGAAATTGGATTCAAGAATGACCAGTGGTTATTTCATTGGTTATGCAGAGAAATCCAAAGGGTATAAATTTTATTGTCCTAATCATAGTACAAGAATTGTTGAATCTGGAAATGCTAGGTTCATTGAGAATGGTAACATCAGTGGGAGTGAAAGAATGCGTAATGCTTGCATTCAAGAAGTAAGGGTAGAAGTTCCTATACCCAAAACTTCTAAAGTTGTTGTTCCTGATATTATAGTACAACCTAATAATAATCAAGAACAACAAATTAATGAACAAACACTCCATAATGGAGATGTCAACATTGAATTTCCAATGGCTGAGTCATAAGAAATAGCATTAAGAAGATCTCAAAGAGAAAAGAGGTCGGCTATTTCGATGACTATATGGTTTATTTACAAGAGTTAGAAATTGACCTAGGAATTGGAAATGATCCAGATTCATTTTCCCAAGCCATGAAATGTGAAAATTCTAATGAATGGTTTAATGCCATGGAAGAAGAGTTAAAATCCATGCATCAAAATCAAGTTTGGGATATTGTTGAATTGCCTAAAAGATGTAAAAAGGTCGGGTGTAAATGGGTCTTTAAGATCAAGTGCGACTAAAAGGCAATATTGAACGACATAAAAACCAGACTTGTTACAAAGGGTTTTACGCAAAAGGAAGGCATTGACTATAAAGAGACATTTTCACCAGTATCTAAGAAGGATTTACTTAGAATCATTATGGCTTTGGTGGCTCATTATGACTTTGAGTTACACCAAATGGATGAAAAATCTCATTTCTTAATGGGAATTTAGAAGAAGAGGTTTATATGGATCAACCCGAAGACTTTTCAGTTAAAGGAAATGAACACATGGTGTGTAAATTAAAAAGTCTATATATAGACTTAAACAAGCTTCCCTACAATGGTATCTTAAGTTTAACGATACCATAACTTTATTTGGATTTAAGGAAAACACCATTGATCGGTGTATATATATGAAGATTAGTGGGAGCAAGTTTATTTTTCTAGTTCTATATGTTGATGATATTTTGCTTGCTGCTAATGATCTTGGTTTATTACATGAAACCAAAAAATTTCTCTCTAAGAATTTTGAAATGAAAGATATGGGAGATGCAACGTATGTGATAGGAATATAAATATTCCGTGATAGATCACAAAGATTATTAGAATTGTCTAAGAAAGCCTACATTGAGAAAATTTTAGAGAGATTTAATATGAGTAAATGTTTAGCAGGAATAGTTCCAATTCAGAAATGTGACAAATTTAGCCTTATGCAATGTCTGAAAAGTGAATTGGAACAAGAACAAATGAAAAATATTTCTTATGCATCTGTTGTGGAGAGCTTAATGTATGCACAGACTTGCACCAGACCAGACATCAGTTTTGCTGTCGGAATGCTGGGCAGGTATCAAAGTAATCTTGGAATGGATCATTGGAAAACTGTAAAGAAAGTTCTTAGATACTTGCAAGGAACGAAGAATCATATGTTCAATTATAAAAGATTCGATCATCTCGAGGTGATTGGATATTCAGATTCAGACTTAGCCGGATGTGCCGATACAAGAAAATCAACGTTTGGTTACTTGTTTCTTCTGGCTGGAGGGGCAATTTCATGGAAGAGTGCGAAGCAGTCAGTTATTGTTGCATCCACTATGGAAGCTGAATTTGTGGCATGCTTTGAGGTCACTATTCATGGATTATGGCTGCGGACTTTTATTTCAGGGCTTGTGATTGTCGATAGTATTGCCAAGCCGTTGAAAATTTATTGTGATAATTTTGCAGCAGTTTTTTTTTTTTTTAGTGACCCAGGGAACTCCGCACGGCCGGCAGTCGGAGGTAAACCACTGGGGGCGACACGTGTTAGCCACCACACACGTGCCACCGGGTAAGTCGCCAAGAGTCTTAAAGCTAGCCTTCCTGCAACGCAAGTTGTAGGAGCTTCGAACACTAGACCTTCTCGATGGAAGTCTAGTGCCTACCCAATTGAGCCACCGCGGCGGGTGGTATTCTGCAGCAATTTTCTTCTCTAAGAACGACAAGTATTCTAAGGGTGCTAAATATATGGAGATCAAATACTTGTCTGTTAAAGAAGAAGTTCAGAAACGAAGAGTGTCAATTGAACAGATTAGCACCAATCTTATGATAGTAGATCTATTACCAAAAGGACTATCGCCCAAAATTTTTAATGAGCATGTTGAAAAGATGGGCATTATTGGACGACATTAATGTTTGTATTATGATTGTATTAAGTTTATGTATTTGACACTTTGAGCTCATTTACGTGTTTTTGATATTTCATGTTTTCTATTTAGTATACATTATGGAAATAGATGAATGTTAAACATGATAGTTTCTAAAGAGACATTATAGTTGGACTATTACTGTACTTCTCATTTATGGATCATGTTAAGTAAAGTGCTATAGTTATAGTGCATAAAAGGGACTATGTCGATTAATGACATACAACCGCTATGACTCGCATTAGTTTTCTTTACTTAATTGTGATTATTATGTGATTGCTAATTTAATGAAAATTTTATAGCATAATGTTATTATACACATTACAGTTTTTATTAAATCATGAAAGGAAAATCATATGGGCCAAGTGGGAGAATGTAAGAATTATTGTGGCCCACATAATATGATTTATTATATGGTTTAATAATAGTTGAAATGCTATAAAATAAATAATGTATTGGTTATGAGAAGTTGCGACTCTAATAAAAACGAAGATGTACGAATTTTATTGAAATTGAAAAGGCGCTTTGATGAAAGGCACCTATTCAAAGAACGTATAAATAGAGTCTGATTCTCTCTCCGTCCACATGAACAAAAATAACAGAAAAGAATTTGGTATTCTCTACTCCATCGATAGAATACATTAAAGTATAGTGGATTAAGGGAGAGAAATCGGATTTCTTCATTTGGTTCAAGTTCATCGGTTTTCTACAACGATTATCATCAAGGGTAACACTATGGATAAAAGTATGTCTTCGTCTATTTGTGAAAATCATGAAGATCAAAGATCACTATTTTATTATGATTTTCCGCATCAAAGAATTATATGAGTTGTCTAACATTTAAAATCCATTTTTACGGGTCTATAAGATGCACATGAAAATTAAGATAAGGTAAGCTCTTCTAAACTGAAGTAATTCATTTATTATGAGTTTAAAATCCATTTTTACAGGTCCATAAGATGCACGTGCATAGAAAAGAACAAGCGCCTCTTCATTGCTTAATCCCCGTATTAGATGCCCACGATTTCCACGATTTCGGCCTTCTACGAGAATGAGAACTATTGTTTAGAAATGTGCTGTTTTCCATCCACCATTTTGAAAATTGAAAAGGGACTTTCTGGATATTAGAAATTAATAGAATAAATATTAAATGATTTTAGGTGTCAATGTGTAGCTTTCGTCCAATATTAAATAAGAGTAGAATTGCATGCACGACAACAGAAAAAAAGGAAGTAATAAGTAAACATGATTTGAATTAATTTTCCAAATATTGATGTTAAATAAAATAAATTTAGTGAAAGATAGGAAATGTTAAAATATATTTCGAATTTGAATCTATATAACGCCCGACGTGATGAGAATGTGTGGATGATCCATTGTGTTATTGAAGTAAAGAAAAGTTGTGCAGATGATCCACTACGTTATTGAAGTAAAGAACCAATTGTTAATAACCGCTAAGGGTTTGAGATGGGGAGGTGGGGAGGGGGTTAGAGGTCGGAACATTTAGTTCCAAATATTAGTTTCGAATAAGAGTGAACAAAAATTTGATGGTGAATTGGGAATTAGAATAGAATGGAAAAACGGTTTCATTTTTTAGTGGTCTACAAGTGAAAAGAAAAGAGAGCTGTTTATTTCTCTTTCTTTTGTCTTTCATGTTCTCGATATGCGTGTAGCTCTCCTTTCTTTCGTTTGTTTGTTGTGCAAGTGGAAAGCTGGCGTGCATGATTGATCGGTACTGGCCATACTTTACATTACATGAAAGATATGCGTGTAGCTCTCCTTTCTTTTGTTTGTTTGTTGTGCAAGTGGAAAGCTGGCGTGCATGATTGATCGGTACCGGCCATTCTTTACATTACATGAAGGATATGTGTATAGTGTAAGAGTTTTACTAATGTGGACTAAATTAATTGATATTGTAATTTACTGTTTTTACAGTTATCATAAAACAGGGTTGGTCTAAGGTGAGATAGAATGTTTCTTAATTAGTCTAATATGAGGCGGCTAGTGTGGGTTGAGTTGAGCATGGCCCGTAATGAGGGTACCTAGTTGGAAACTCTATAAATAGTGCTCAAGTCTCTCCTCTAACCCTAATTCTCACATGTATCATCACCTAAGGAGCGTTTACCTAACGCTAAACGTGAGGGGGGCCGCCTCATTGAGCCAGTGATACAGAGGGCAATAGAGGAGAAGGACTTGCGAGTGGAATATTGTGTTTCCGCTTTTGTTTCAAGAACGATGGATCTCAAAACAGGTGTGTTAATCTTTCTACTCAATTATGCATGTTCTTGTTCTAGTTATTGAGATCTTGGGGTTGCGCAATTTGCATCAAACATGTGGTATCAGAGTCGGCTCCCAACCGCGTGTGGGGCCACAACGATGGCACTGTGTCTTAAGGGGGGAGAATGTGACGACCCAGACCCAGGGCAGTATGGAGGGACGAACTAAAATCACCTCGGCAGTATGCGGGCGAGGCTAAGGGCGTTTCTCCTGTCCCACATCGCTTAGGGGGGAGTCCTGATGTTAGTTTATAAAACTTGGGTCCCTTTAATCTATGTAATGCATTTTAAAGCCGTGATAACTCAGTGTCCAAAGCGAACAATATTACACTGTGAGGCCCGGATCGTTACATGTAGCTCTCCTTTCTTTTGTTTGTTTGTTGTGCAAGTGGAAAGCTGGCGTGCATGATTGATCGGTACCGGCCATACTTTACATTACATGAAGGAGACGGGCATGCATGATTCATCGGTACTGGCCATACTTTACAATCGCAGAGACTTCGCGGAAAAGGACTTCCACAAATTGCTTTATGATGACGATGGAGCCCCATGTCTAAAGTGAAAAAAAGAAAGAGAAAAGAGAGGGCAATCACGAAGAGAGAGAAAGGAAAGATGAAGTGCAATGGTGGCCATTCCTCCTCGTCCTCTCCTTCTCTCCGCTCTCCCCCCTTGAAGCTTCCTCTATCATAACACTACTAGGAAGAATGAAGAGAGAGAACTACGAGACTACCAAGAAGAGACGGAGAAAATGTACAAGAGTTCTTCTCCAAGAAATTTCAGAGTGGTTTTCTTATTGTGAATATACCCAAATGATTTTGCCATTAAATTCCTATGGTTATAATTTGTTTGATTTCTTATTTAAGTTATTAGATGTAATTGGATCCAGAAAATATCGAATATGTTTGTATGCTCAAGTGTTATTGTAATCTTTATTGTACTATTTGATCTATAAATGGACACACTGATGGAACCACATGAATCCGATGTTAGATTAACGTTTTCTCCTTTACTCCATTTGACCCATTCGTTTAGTCCGTTCTCATGACAACAAACTCCATTTTTGCATAAAATGGACAATGCATAAAAAGATTTCATCACGGACAGCACTCCACGATACTCAATGCGGATTTCTAGTGTTAAAAACAGTTGTGGGAGTGCCAGCACATAATGTTTGGCCTTTACCATCGTCGCAAGGATAGTTATTGCATGTCCATAGCAGGGTTGGAAAACACACATTCCCGATAAAATCTCTTATCCTTAAAGGAACTGGGTGATGTTGTTATTCATGAACCTCAGTGTTGCGGAAAGACATTGAGCATCGGACAACAATGGCACGTACTAGAATTGAACCAATGCAATAGAGAGAGAGAGTTGTTAGATAATAGGACGGGGCAAACTTGAGGAGTATCAAAGTCGAACCTAATACTTAAGCCAGGAACTTGCTTTCATTAGCAGCCTGTGGCCACTTGCCGCCCGAGTTGACAAGGCATTAGATACAAGGTAGGTAGGGAGAGAGATTCGTGACGGTTGAGCATCCAGATTTAGGGCGGGATTTCACAATGGAGTTTTGATCATTGAAAAGGATTCCGGACGAATCGGCGAGCCTATCGCCGGGGGCCATGCGTCCCACCATTCTTCGTCGGCAATGGTTGTTGGTGTGGTTCCTGAAGACTTTAACAGAACAGGAAAATAAAAAAATATATTCAACAGCATTCGTATGACTTTCTGGTCAAGAGGTGAGTCCAAAGACTTGAATGGTCTTCGATGCTTATTTGCAACTTTTCTAATGAATGTGCAATTTTTAAGCCCATCCCAAATTACAAGAGCCGTATCTGAAGTGATCCGTCTGGGCCCTCTTGCTCTTAGTTTACAGTGGATCGGGCCCGTCCAAGATGTGATGAAATTGAGCGGCGGGAAGTAATAAATTAATTATAGGTTATGCTTATTCTTATTTGTAAGTGAACAAAAATGATTAGTTATTTCAATACACCGTTTGAAATTTTATTATTTGAAAAAATAAAGAAGTGAATGATGATTTGAGTAAGAGAGGATTCTGAGATTCGAGGTTGTTTCTAAGTAACTAGTTCATTGGAAAAGTGTCTCGCACAAGTGGAATTCTTACGTCTTTACGGTCGTTGTGTGGTTAAGTGAAACTTGATTTACCTGGGGACGAGAGGGAGATTTATTGTGGTACTCTTTTGAAGGTTTCTTTTTTATTTTTCATATTTTAATATTAATTCTTAGATTTCTTTTATCCATTACATTTAGAATCAAGCTAGTAAGATCCACCGGTTATAAAATGAAAACAAAATATCAAATCTTAGAATTATAGTGCATTTCTCTTTCCATACCAAATCTCTAAGGGAGAGATTCTTCTTTTGACCTCGCAACTTAAATTACCTCCAAACATTACTAACAACACAAATTAATTTTAAATGAATTCATGTCTAGCAATTGACGATGAAAACTGCTATTAAACCGCCACTCTCCCCTACACTCGAGTCTCCACTATCTAAATGCACTTAGTTAATTGTCAAACAGGAGCATAAAAGATTAATTACATCTTCTTAATGACGAAGCTATTCATCGTTTGAAGATTTATTAATAGGCGCCACCGGCCCAATCTACTGTTAATGGGCGCACGTAGCACGTGTTGGGCCTAGTGGCCCATTGATCTTTTGCACTGGGTAGCAATAGCAACGCATGGAGAAATTATATGGGTATATTTAAACAACAACTTTTCTTCTGAATAGTCTGATCTTTAATTTCACTCCTATCTATTGGTTTCCTTAACTCGTTACCTCTCACATGCATCAGGTTTTTCTTTCCCACTTTGTAAGTTCTATTCTATTTACTATGGAACCAGATGGCAACTCGCGTATTGAGCTAGAAACTTATAAGTAATAAGACAATTCATACAATATTTTAAAATATTGAATTTCGGTGTTGTATTGAAAACCCATCAATTAAAGCTGGATGTTTTAGATGTATTTATCTGAATGTAATTGTGCAATCAATACTTGAAATTAAAGTGATGTTGTTATTGAATGCAAATATTTGTATTAAAGTGATGATTGCACGAAAAATGACTTGTCATTTTATAGTGAATCGAAAAGAACTTAATAAGTGGGAAAAGAAAAACACTAGGCATATGCGAAATAGTTAATAAAATAAGTTAAAGAAAACAATAAATATGAGTGAAATTGACTGTGAAATGTCTATTAACATAAGGTAGATCCTTTTTTTCTTTTTTAGGCAGCTCATTTGAGTTGCGAAGAGAAATGTAATTCTTTTGATATACAAATTATCGTTAAAATATATCTCTTTGAGCCTAATGAACCCGATTCAAGTTTTTTGCATATTAACTCGGTAGATCAAACTTCAAGATTGGATCTTGCCTAACGCGGAAACCTCATCTTTATTGGTGTCGCGATCGAGCACGTTCGTAGATTTGAGTAGTTTAAATTTACTTCATCTTTTTGTGCCTTGCTGGAGGACTATGTTCGACTCTTTTTTGGGGATATTGTACTTGTATTGGCACCATAACTAATAAAGTATTGGTATATGACCTTTAAGGCTATCATGGATACTTCATCGCAATATCTTAGAAAAAGAATTGTCAAAACGTTTGGCAAGTCCTAATCTGTCCAGAGACTCCACACTTATGATGCTGCATGTAAAATGCAAAATAGTGTATTCTTTTATACGGTGACTTATCCAAGTACTTGCGATACTTTTGCATATTCTACATGTCCCAAATTCAGAGGTCTGAAGGAATTAAAGCACCCATTTGCACCTGCCAACACCCTGCTACCTGGTCAGGGTAAACATAACATCAGAAGGGCAGTAGATAAAATAAACACTTCTCAATGTGGTTGGCCATGTTTGTACCTTAATTATGTGAATGTTGCCATTCTGTTCATATTATGGGAGCTCAATTACAAGTAAGCTCTGGTGGGTGTACATGGTGATGGAATCTTAAATGTGCGTGTTTCTATCAAATCACTCTTCGAAAGATTGACCATTTTAATGTAAAGGGGAGAAAACGATATTGACCTTTGGTGTATCTGCTTGCTATCTCTTTATTCTCTTTCTTTATTTTCACATTCTTCCAGTCATTTCTACTTTGAGCTCTTAGTTTCATTGTTCAACTTCTCTCATGAAGTTAGTGAACTCCCTCTCTACCTTTGCCTTCTTGCAACTTTTTTGTACGAGTGCTTTGCAATGCATTTTTAAAAGTGTTGCCGTATCATTGGCTCACTGGGGCTTTTCAATGAGTAGAGGATTATTTTTCAATGGGCTGAAATGAAAGAATATGCTATGAGATGGACTTAATAATTCCTTTATCTGAATGGTACGTGCCTTCAATTTAATCGAAAGGTATTTTCTTCTTTGATCTAAGGTTAGTTATTTGTTTACATCCAGCTATTTTTTAGTGAATTTTTTGGCTTAGCAAATGTCAGATGCAGGACATAAGTCGAGAAAATCGAAAGGGATTTTGTTTATGCAACTGGAGGTCTTTCCTAGTATGGTACTTCAAGTTAATATCGTGAGCTTTAGACTTGACTGTTCTGTTAAATGTATGGTAATACGACTCTGAGATGATTTGCACATGCATTGTGTAGTTTTCAAATTTAATGTTTTCCTTTGTGGCTACTTCAATTTGAAGGAGTTATAGTTTGACTGGATATAATAAAATAAACGAAATATCAAGTCTCAATCTTGGGGAGATAAATTGAGACCTTACTTTTCGCGAAAACCATTAGACTCAAAATTTTTGCAAACGTATAGCCTAAAAAATGTGAAGTGAGATCTCAATTTTTCTCAACTTATTTGATCACTGATGTTAAGAAAATATGACGATCACGCTTTTCACCATGTAATGATACCAAAAGACCATGTTGGTTATGATTAAGCCTTCACAATCACATAGGCTATGATTAAGTCTCAATACATATGTCGACAATGAGCATCAAATCCACATCACAATACCGCATATTGGCATATCCATCACCATTGTGAATGACTTTTATTTCTAGAATGTTTGCGGACAACATTCACATGAAGTTATATTAAAATCAGTATGGTATCCCAAAATGCTATACTTTCTTATAAAACAAAATACCTGCCATGATGATTTACATCCCTCACTGGAAATTGCACTATTTAGAAGTAAAGGCTAAATAGGCCCAAAAGTCTGTTCGGTACAAAACTACAAAATTGCCTTACGAGACTCGAATTTTGGGTCCATGGGCCCTATACGCACCCCAATGGCTTATAAATTACTTAGTGTCATATAACATCTGAACCACTCGATTGTTGCAAATAAATATTATTTTTCGGAACAGCAAATTGACATTAAATTTTTCCAAATATTGGTTGTGCTAGTCTATTTTCTTCAAGAATCGAATCAAACCGTTCAAAGAATACAGATTAGACATTTGAACCATCAGGATTTATTTGAACAGATCGTGTCAAAAATACAATTTTTTTTTTGTCAAAACCATTTTTCATTATTTTCAAATGTTTCATGACTTCTAGAAAAGAACAGAACGTTCAAATGTTTCCGAAAATTATGGAAGATTCACAGATTGCGTTATTTGCCGTGCTAGTTCCAATAAGATGACATCGCCATCTGATGTTTGGGTGGATCGTACGAGTCATCGAAGGGGGCTGCATACGCAAACTACAACTCTGCTTCACTTAAGAGATCGAAATATTACGTCTTTTGAAATGATCAATTCAGGTATATCTTAAATTCAAGGAGGAGACCTTTGATTAAGACATGGAACTGTCTCTACAAGAGGAGATCCTTCGGCTTGAGCCATCGCGCAAAAGAAATGGATCTGGCACGGGAATGCATGGAGGAAGGCGCTTCCCTTGTATTCCCTAATTTTACTAGTCCCGAGTTTTGGCCATCCCATCGCTAAGAATTATTTGAAAGCTTCATATAAGTGTCCTTGTAGCGAAGAAAGTGAAAACCAACTAGTCCAACCATATCCGCAGACACAAATTTGAAAATGGGGATATTGTCCAAAAAGTCATACACCTATTGTTTTAAACATTTCCATAAACTTTTTCGCATTTTGTCAATTAGAGTTATCCCGTCAATTTTTATTGGAAACTACTGACGTTGATGCCACCGTTCTACATGACACGATCGGTGCGGCATTGACAATTTTTAATAATATTTTAATATTTATTTAAATTTTTTATTAATTTTTATTTTCTTTATTCCCTTCTTTTCTTTTTTTCTTTTTTCCCTCCATTAGTCACCGCGGAGTGAAGCCGGAAATGTCTGGTGGTGGCCGGCAAAGGGAAAAAGGGAAAAAGAAATAAAAAAGAAAGAAGGAAAAAAAGAAGAAAAGAAAATAATAATAATAAAAATTCGATACGTTCATGAATTAAGATTGTAAAAATGCCAAATGAGAAAGTTGCAAGAAATTTCCCCCACTTTTTTTTCGACACGTTCATGAATTAAAATTTGATGTTTTGAGATCATGCTACTTATCCTGTCTTGATTTAATTCCATTGTTAGCTGCCACGCCATGCCTTGGAATCTGAAGAAAAACCGTTTCCACGAGCTGTGGATAATTAATTGTGGGACAATTGAGCAGAGCATTGATCTTGAAGAAGAAGATAGTTGCGAATAAATATTTAAATAACTAGACATTGTGTTGTAAGATATTTTCTTATAAGAAGAGTGTGAAAATGTGCTTCCACTCTAGAAATATCTAGAAAGATATCTTTTTAAAAAAATATCTATGTGCTATATAAGTATGTGTAAGGAGTTCTCTCGATCGGCATTGTAGAGAGCTTATCTAATAAAAGGCATGTGTTTTCTTTAAATAAGTCTCATGCCTTTTTGCCTTTTTCATCAATTGGTATCATAGCTTTTGTAGCTCTCGCTTTACGACCACATCTGGAAGAAGTGGAGACTAGAGCATAATTGCTCCTGTCTTGGAGATTTGTATAGGCGGAAGGAAGATAATTAATAAAATCATTAGTGTAAGCAAACTCCCTCTCTTTTTTGACACGTTTAGGAATTAAAATTGGCGATGCATATAATTCAAATGATTGCTCACTTGGTGGCTTTTGGCCTGTCTATTTCATAAACAATGTTCTTATAAGTCGAATTCTTCGAAAAAGTATGCGATGCTATCTGCAGGGCAAAAGTGGCTCCTCTGCATTTGCAGCAATGCCATTTATGCTTATGTTTAGCATTAAGCTCTCTAACGTGCGATCGTTAGTGATGCAGGTGTAAATTGACTATGTAAATTGTAAAATCTTTTGAAAATTGGAATCATCGATAACACCTGACTGCTTGAGGGGATTAAGGAAGGGCATTATGGGACAATTGACAATGATGTACGACATATCGGCACCAGTCGAGGACAGACCATTGCTAACCTAATGAGTGACTGAAAGCTACTCGAGTCCAATATATGCTAATTAGGACTAATTGATTATTGCTTGGGATCGAGCAACAATGATCCAAGACTATTCATGATAATAATTTGCATTGAAATGATAGCGAAACGTGGATTAGGGCTAGTTGTTGAGGTCATCTAATCCATTTTACCCATCTAAAAAGAGAGTTTTGAATGACATCTTAAATATACGGACATATAGGACCATGATGCTGAATCGACTCATTTTAAAACTTTCTAAGATATCAAAGAGAAAAATTAAAGGGCCACTTTGCAATTTTTCTTGAAAAAACACAACTTGGATAATTTTCTCATAGGTGTCATTAAATATCCTGTTCGAAGACTTTATTATAAGCTTCTTCTTTTTCTTGTTTTTTTTTTTTTCCTAATATAACTTCGCTTTCGACCCCAACCGTGCGTGGAGTTGGTTTTCCACCGATGGTGAATTTTAAATGTCGAAACTGTAAATCGAAATGAAATATTCTAAATTTGCTTGATGATAAATAGGGTTTATCAAGGACGATATTAAAACATGCATTTCTTTTTATGGAAAGAAAAGACTTTGGTTCCTGACATAAATATGGAAAACCAAGCGTGAGAGAGGATTCCTTCGGAGTTTGCTTACACCGATGAATCAATTTTAATCAGCTTCTTCTCCACTAACTGCTCAATTTCTCGCACTCGGATATTTTCAATGTGGGAATGAGGCGAACGCCATCTGGCAGAGAGGACAATTCGGGAAGCCTCGTAAGCTCCAGTTTTGTCAGAGAAGAACAATTTTGCAGCCACTCAGGCAATGCGCTCAACTTGGGACAATCGGAAATCTCTATCGTCCGCAGTGTACTTGCAGAACCTTCGAGCCACCCGGGCAACGAAACTAATTCCGGTAGATCCCAGAGTACCAAGGATCGAAGGCTCGACATGGAGTCTGGTTCATTACTATCGCCTTCTGGCAGCCTCAAGCTCTCGCAGTCCCAAATGAAGAGATGCTCCAGCGCCTTCAGATTCTTGATGCCTTGTGGTAAGGAGGCCAGCTCCGGACACACCATAATCCGCAACACACGGAGCGACGTGAGCAATTGGATATCATTAAACAAGGTCTCCAAATTCTTGCACCACCCAATGATTAGCCGCCGCAAAGAAGTCATGCGTCCTATTCCACTCTCCGGGAAATGTTTTTGTTTCGTGGTTATATACAAAGCGCGGAGGTTGATCATATTTTTTATGTCTGCGGACAATTCCTCGAGATTCTCGCACATGAGAAGATCTAAGATCTGCAGATTGCGAAGCTCATAGACCGATTTGGGGAGTTTCTTAATTGTCCCCTCGGATAAATTGAGATACCTCAAATGTTTTAGATCGCCAATGGAACTAGGCAGTAGGTCAAAGCTAGAGTCCACCAGCGATAGCACTCACAAGTGCTTAAATCGCAAAATGCATGTCTCCAGAAAGAACTTCTCGGAGTCAGAGGATCCCAACTCCTGACACTTGATGGTACGAATGCGACTTGGCTTGTTGAAGCAGCCACTCAGTTCATCTTTTGGTACACCAGATAGATCGGGAAATGATACATGCCGAATGGTTGGGGAAATATCCTGCATCCACACTTTCATGTCGGATGATTCGGTTTGTGCCACCGAAATGGCAAGTTCATAAATGAGGTCGTGCATTTCGAAGGTTAGGATGGGATAAAAGTCTTTGAGAACAATGAAGAATGATCTAGATAACAGCTCTTCCAAGTACTGCCGTCCAATCTCTTCAGGCTCCTGATTATTTCCGCTGGATTGGATAAACCCGTTAGAGATCCACTGGTCGATCAGCTCAATGTTGGTGAAATAGTAGTTCTTTGGGAACATCAAGCAATAAGCAAAACATCGTTTCAAGTAAGACGGCATTAGATCATAGCTTATTCTCAACGAAGGTAAGATTTCCAATGAAGGTAAGGTATTAGTTAATTGCCACGTCTCGCTGTCTCTTATATGTTCCCAATCGCTCCTGTTGTTCTTTGAATACAATAAACACCTAGGGCCCTCAATGCCATAGGATTTCCTCCGCACTTCTTCGCGATTTCCTTGCCGATTTCCATAAGGTCTGGGTGATTCTTCTCTTGCCCTTGATCAAATGCGTACTTCACGAACAAAGTCAAAGAATCCTCTGATGAAAGGTTGGCTAAATGAAGCAGGCAAACAGTGCCCATATTTTTGGCGATGGCTTGATCCCGTGAAGTCAAGATGACTTTACTCCCTTTGGAAAGGCTTCCTAACAAATCTGTCAATTCCAACCAATCATTCCTACTCATTGCCCACACATCGTCCATTACGAACAAATACCTTCGATTCTTCACTAGATTTCTTAGGTGATTTTGCAACATGTCAAGGTTGTAGTTATCAACGTTTGCTTCACCACCGAGAGACTTGATGATGTCTCTTATTATATTTTCAATTTTGAATTCTAGTGGCATGGATAACCAAACTTGGTTGTTTTTGAAATGCTCCTTTACCCATTCATCATTGTATACCAACCTAGTAAGAGTTGTCTTTCCGACACCTCCCATTCCGATAATTGAAAAGACTTCTATAGCTTCAGCATCATTTCTCAACCACTCTATTATACTTTCCTTTTCTTCGTTTCTTCCAATCACATTCAGAGCGGGTAGAAACGAATGATTTTCCCTCCGCGGAATTATGGTCCATTCTTGAACATTAGGCAACAAGGAGAATTGAGTTTCTCTTTATCAATCCCATCAAGACTCTTTCTCAGTTCTTTCATATTATGTGCCATCTTAAATTGGAAAATCAACTTGGATATCCACGAGTACAAGTAGCGTACCTTCCTTTTGAGGGTCAAATGCTTAGTGGACCGTACTCGCCTCCACATAGCCCTGGCTTCGAATTCGTCTAACGCGTCCTCGGCATCATAGCACCAGTTTTTTAGCCTCGACAACCAAAGGCACACAACTTTCTCTTTTGTTTGCCTCTGCTCAGCATCGGCGAGCACCACATGGATCATTTCTAGTGTGTGCTTGAGCTTCTCTCGATCATCCTTGACGCCACATACTAGTTGAATTTCTTCAATAGCCGATGAAGTTAATTTCTCTACAAGAGGTCCAAGGATGCTAAAGACGACCTCAGTCATGGTTGTGATTGGTGTTATCGGTTTTCGAGGAGTTTAGTTAGCCAATATGAAGGAACTAAGCTCGTTATCAGGAGGATGATAGCAAACGAAAAATGATTTTGCCGGGTTATGTAGGCACATATATCAGAATGGTGCGAAAGAGAACACAGTAAGCACGGGCGAGGAAGAAATGGCGAAGGACGAGAGTAGAGAGATAGAGAGAGAGGGCAGTACTTGCGAAGTGGAAATAGAGACTGGAGAGAAGGATAGTGGAGGAGGGGGCAGCCCTCTCTCTCGCTAGCAATGGGGAAACTAAACGCTAGTTTCGAGTTCTTGGATGGGGGCAGAGACGATGAACCTATTAGTGGAAAATGGGCATGACCGACTTGCCAGGGTCCCATTAGTTCCAACAATGGATTGGTCCAGTCCAAGATGTGATGAAATTGAGCAGCGTGCGGTATTTAATTAACTTATGGATTATGCTTATTTGTAGTTGTAAGTGAACGAACGTAATTATCTATTTCATTACGCGGTTTAAAATGTTTAATAAAAAATAAAGAAGTGAATGATGATACGAGTTCAAGAGAATTTGGAGAGTTGAAGACGTTTTTACGTGACGGTTAGATATGCGTCTCTGCTCCTGCTATCAATATTAGGGATAGAGATCGATACGAGGGAAAAGATAGAGAAGTTAATAATAAATACTGAATGAGGGATTGTTAGTTGGCGGTTTCCACGATGCCTGGCGGGCTGGCAGGGACGAAAGGTGATTGTGGAGATGATCGACGGCCCGACGAGAGGGATATTTATCGCGGTGCTCTTTTGAAGGTTTCTTTTATTACACTAGAATCAAGCTAGTAAGATCCACTGGATAGGGGATATGACAAAATAAAATAAAAATATCAAATCTTATCTCTATAGTATATTTATTTATCACATACTATTCTTTAAGCGAGAGGTTTCTCTTTTGATCTCTCTAACTTAAATTACCTCCACACATTCGTAACAACTTGAATTAATTTTAAATGAATTCATATTTAGCTCTTAAAAATGAAATCAGTATTAACCGCCACTCTCCACTAGTCTTGAGTCTCCACTATCTAAATGCAGCCAGTCAATTGCCAAATAAAAATATAAAAATTAATTACATCTTTTTAATGAAGAAACTAATTATCGTTTGAAAATTTTTAATGGGCGTCCGATCAAATCTAACGCGGATGGTCCACATTTTGGGCCTATTAACCCATTCATCTTTTGCTTTGGGTAACAATGCATGGAGAAATAATAAAAATTCTTGAAAAGTTAGATGGTTATCCGTAAACAACAATTTTTCTTTTGAATTGTCTGATCTTTAATTTCACTCCTATTTATTGGTTTTCTTAACTTATTATTTCTCATATGCCTCGTTTTTTTTTCCCACTTTGTAAGTTTTATTCTAATAACCATGAAACCAGACGGCATATCGCACATTGAGTTGGAAACGTACAAGTAATAAGACAACTCTCTGTTATATAAAAAAAAAACTTATCAATTAAAGCTAGATGTTTTAGATGTATTTATTGAATGTAATTGTTCAAGGAATACTTGAAATTAAAATAATATAGATATTGAATGCAAATAATTGTATTAAAGTGACGAAAGCATAAAAAAATGACTTGTGATATTATAGTTAATCAAAAGAACTTATAAAGTGGGGAAAATACCAGGAATATGAGAAAAACTTAATAAAATAAGTTAACAAAAACAATAAATTGGAGTGAAATTAAAAGTAAAATTGCTAACTAACGTATGGTAGCTCCTTTGTGTTGTGAAGAGAAATGTAATTCTTTCAATATCAAAATCTAACTTGTCAAGAAATTTCATCACTTCTCTATGCATTGCTTACTAAATCAAGAGATCATTGGTCAGGTAAACAATCAATCGGAGAAGGAAAAAAAGAAAACATTATAACCTAGACTTCAAATTACATAAGTAAAGTATCATTTTCTTCCACCAAATCCTCATTAAAAGACATGTCAGCAAGTCTTCCTTGGGGGTGTCTATTGTTTAATCCAATGTTAAAAGATACTGCGACTTGGGCAGTGCCCTCTAGTCAAGCCAATACCTTTGGGTTGCGTCCGCTCGTCGACGGAAGAAAATGAGTAATCTTTAATCTCTAGATGTGTGCCCTCCGCTAGTTAAGGCCAGTCTTCGATGAAGAGCACATGCGCTATGGGTGGAGAGCGCGTTCCTTCTGAACGATTTACGAATCCCAAAATGTTAAATGAAGAGAAGATGCCTTCCTACTGCACAAAAAGTAACATATAAACAGATGGAAAGGCTAATGGGAGAGCACGTGCTTTCTGAACGATTACGAATTCCAAAATGTTAAATGAGGAGAAGTTGCCTTCTTGCTGCACAAAGAACTATAGATAAACAGACAGGCTGGATGGAAGGCACATGCTTGCTGGGTGGAGAGCATCTCTCTTCAGAATATGATAAAAAGAAAACTACGATTAGGAAGATGAATCATGTGATGAGCTTAAGTGAAAATGACAGGGTTAAACTTTCAGATTTGGGACTTACCTGCCCCGGCTGTCCCAAAAAGAGAAGCAAGATCACCAATATAAGGAATTGCTCCGACAAGCTTCCGGGGTGGGCAAGAGTACCTTAGATAAGATAAGCACAAAAGAGAAGAATTTCCGAACACAAATGTATAATGAGCAAGTCTTCCTAGGCGGGTGTCTATTGATTAATACAGTGTTAAATGTTACTACGACTTGATGCAGTGTAATGCATTTCTTTCCATCCCAATGGACCTTGCCCTCTAATTAATCCAATATCATTGAGTTGCGTCCGCTTGTTGACAGAAGAAAATGAGTAATCTTTAATCTCTAGATGCGTGCCCTCCTCGGGTCAAGGCCAGTCTTCGATGGAGAGCACGTGCGCTATGGGTGGAGAGCTCGTTCCTTCTGAACGATTACGAATGCCAAAATGTTAAATGAAGAAAAGATGCCTTCCTACTGCACAAAAAGTTATAGATAAACAGATGAAAAGGCTGGATGGAGAGCAACGTGCTTTCTGGAGAGCACATGCTGCCCAAAAAACTATAGATAAACAGAAAGGCTAGATGGAGAGCACATGCTTGCTGGGCGGAGAGCAACTTTTTCTCCAAAATATAATAAAAAGAAAACTAAACAAACAAATGTGCGTTCACTAATTAGTTATTGACCCGTATATACGAGCACCTTCTCACCATTGCTGATCTGCTACATGGTTCCATTGTTGAGAATCTATCTTCCTTCCAATGTACTACGCCATGCTAACGATGCTTCTTCCTGGCCTTCTAAAACTCTCAATGAGGGAAACACAAAACCTTTCAACCGAGAAGCCCATAATGCGTTAGGTGAATGGATGAACCTCGAGGCCAACTTAGCCAGCGAAGCTTTAACAAAATTTCTAAAACCGTCCAACTGTCCACCATCATGCCTAGCTTTAGTAAGATCATGCCATTTAGTCGATTCTCGCATGTATGAATGGATCCAACTTCCAATTGATGAACTTTAGCCACGACAGATGGGTTATAGAATTGGCTTCTAAAATAAGCCTAAGCCCTAACCCAAGTAGGAAGTTTTTTCGGATCACATCAAATTAATATTATCTATTAAATCATACTATTTACTCAATCCTGTGTATATTATTAGATTAGGCAAATGGTAGATAATATATATGATTTTCCATATGACCAAATGTGAATAATCCCATTTTATAAACTATTAATATATATGTACGTATGAACGCAATTTCCATTTTATAACATTTGTCATAATCTTTTTAGCAAGTGCAAAGGTTGGATTGTCATATGAGTTAAAAGGATCGAGTTGTTTCAAATTAAATAGGACAAGGACTGATTTGACAAAAAAGTTCACTCCAAATTGAACATTGACTAAGGTGCCGTTTGGACATGTTCATTTTTTTAATGTGCATTTATATTAATTAACTTGCTTTTAGTTTATCAAAATGGTTCTTAATTAAAAGCAATGCTTGCTTACCACGGTAATAAATATTAATATATCAACATTTTAATTAAAAATGTTTATCATGTTCAGTTGCTGGTTATATTTTTTTATCTTATTACACCGAAAAATATTTTTATCTTCCACGATTGAACATAAATTTTTGTCAATAATGATAATATCTTTATTGAATAATTAATTCTAGCCATATAAGTGATTTGTTTTAAGTAATATTTTGCACATATTGCTGAATTTGGATATCCTATGGGGCTATGTACACATTTCTTTTGGGAAAAGTGAAGGTCAAGTTTGTAAAAGATCATCTCAACGGAGAAGTAGTAATCTCCCAAGTTTCGAAAAGCAAGTATTGAACTCTCGTGGCCAATGGAGTGTCGACATGAAAAGATAATCCCCATGATGGCAGAGTTGAGAAAACAACTTAATTATGCTCAAAACCCAAAACTCGGTGGGACTTGCGTTGGCCTATATAATCGCATCTCCTCGGAGCTCTACAAAAATAAGTGCCAAACACCAAGTTGTGCAATATATCAATAGAGAAATAAGAAAAAATACGAAAGAAAGTAATTGGTATACTTCGATATCTAATAATGAAGTCTATATCAACTTATTTATAAGCTTTATGAAATGATTAGATAAGACAACATATCAATTAAGATACACATAATCAAAGAGAGATAGTCGCACAATCTTGAAAGATTCATATTTCCATTAGAATTATTATAAATATCTCTAACATTCCCTCAAACTCAAGGTGCATTGAAAATGTCAACTTTGTTGGAAAAATCACCTATGTTGTTTTGAAGAGGACAAAGACAATCAAAGGCTACTAATGTGTGTATTAATTGAGTTAGTACCAACTGATGCACACACAAGCCACAATGCAAATGGTGTCATTCTCAGTATCATCGTAATCAATATTAGGTGTGATATCGAGTACTCTATCATAATCAAGAATGCTCTATCGATATGGAAAGATTACTATCGATGTCTAAGGTGAATAAGGTATTGAGTATGAAGATGTCTTGTGACGTCCCACTCCACCACATATTAACACTAGTTATTAATCTTTTCACTTTTAGCATAAGCGGAAGCTGAAAGTATAAAATCAAACAAACAATACGATAATGGATGGAAACAATAAGAGAACAAACATCATAGCTTTCGTTTCTTATCTTATTTATGCACATGGGTATTTTTGTCGGGCTTCACTGGGTGGTCAAAAAGATATACTACTCCCTCGTGGTATCAACACTACCACCATGGCAAGGCCCCACAAACTATCTACATCATTCATCACCCCACTGCGACGGTCCTATCTCAAAAAGTGTCAAGACCGTGCCCCAAAAATGGATCCTTACCACCACCAGCTCCCTTGCCTTCCGCTACCACCCTCGTCGCTATTGCTGTCCTCCGTATATGGCAGAGAACCTATTAGAAGTCCTCCATACTTGGTGCATGAATGTGATCCTTACGTTTAAACACTCGATTACAATTTGCCATATTGTACGTTATCCCTGAAGTTTTCTCTGAGACAAAACTTCGGAAGGCTCGTGGGGATGACTTCTGACTCTGGGCAGAACAAAGATTGCCCACCGGAGGTCTTTCTAAACTGTAAACACCGGACTTTTACTGCACCCAAAACCAATACGATAATTTAATGACTTTTGTTATGCTAGCAACTACTTATGTTTTGTTTTTTCCATATTAAAATAATCCCATTTTGTGTACAATACACTACAGTAAGTCTCTTATATACAGAAAGTTAGGCATAAGGTTGGTATTCAAAATTGTCATTTTCTCCTATTTCTCTATAGACAAGTTCTAATCAACTCGCAATCGATTTCATTAAAAATGCTTCTTTTAGCCGCCCTAAGTAATTAGCATGTGCATGCGCCGATCAGCTGCTATAAAATAGTAGGAGCATTGAAATTTCTGCTGCATAAACTTTAGAAATTTTTTTCCTTTTCTATTTCTGGGTACTCGACTGTCGGTAGGTATAGAATTCATTGCATGGCTTTGTCATGTAGATATTATAATCAATACTTTTGTTTCAGTGTTTCCCGCTACTGTATTTATTTTACGATCGAGGTGGAGATATACAAAACCAAAGGCGCTAGTTACGATGTGAAGCATGATATGAATAGCACATGCTTGCTAATTGGAATTTGGACTGCTGATTTTTTATGATTTGTGCATCTACTTCAAGACTTGACCTAGATTAGAATAAGGGAGTCGTGACAAACTACAGCTACTTACGATATTTTTTAAAGCTAGTTACGATGTTAAACATGAAATGAACAGCACATGCTAGCTTCTCGGTAAACTCTTAAAGATACCCTATGCCAAATTCATTTTAAGCAACATTTGACTATTTAAAAGAGATCTGCACAGGGGTTGAGGGATAACCTTGAAGAGTTGTTCTTGAAAGTCTGGTAATTAACCTCATTTCTTCTTTAACTATTGGGGCCCAATCATAAACGGCTCAAATTTTCTTTTTAAAATGTGCGAAGAGAGAAAGAAAAACTATCTAAAGATGTCAATTGTTTCGGAAAAGATATCTAAGTAATTGTTAGATGAGAGAGAAATTCAGTTTGAAATGTCATATATCGATTATATTAGATAACGTTATATAATTAATAACAGGGAAAATTTCAAATAAGGACCTGAAGTGGACTAATTTTCTCAAATAATGATCCAAAATGAATTTTGTGTCAGATAAAGACCTAAAGTGGATCCATTGTCTCAAATAAGGACTCGAAGTGGTTGAATCAATTCCAAATAAGGACCTAAGCTTACTGGTCGGCCAAATATTCGTCAACTATCAAGCATGTGATATTTCCGACAACCGGAGTTTGGGCAAGTTTGTCCCAAAAAAATCTAGGGAAAATTAACAAATCCTTGAACATAAACAAAAAAAAACCCCAGGTTTTCTACGGTCTCCCGTTCCTTATACCCATCCTTTGCAAAGTCAAAGACCAAAGTTCTCCCCATTCCTAGTACCCATCCTCCGCAAAGTCGAAGACCCAAATTCTCTGCTAGTTGAGGCAAGAATTCAAAAACAAGAAGAAAACCGTGTTCTTCTTTCTTTGTTTACGGAGACCCAAATTCTCGACTGGTCGAGTAAGGCAAGGAGCGACGAGAATCAAGTCATGATGATGACCGGGCAACGATTTGGTTGAGGAGCAGTGGGGGAGAAGAAATAAGAAAACGTAAACATCTAAATGAATAACCTAAACTTAATTAATTTAGAATATTTCCTTCTTTTTTTCGATCACAAATTTCTAACGAAATTGCCCCTATTTTAATCGCCAGAAAATGTTTGCCGACGAGCTAAGGTCCTCAATAGAGATTAACTTGATCACTTTGGGTCATTATTTGACACAAAATTCACTTCGAATCCTTATTTGAAACAATGGATCCACTTCGGGTCCTTATTTGACACAAAATTCACTTTGGGTCCTTATTTGAGAAAATAAATTCACTTTAGGTCCTTATTTGGAATTTTCCCTTAATAACATTACAATTTTATCCCATTTTTTAAAAATATAGTCTATAGTATTATAATACATCTTACCTAAGCATATTAACATTTTGGCTACGCCACACCTGTCCATGTTTTGGATTATGTGAGGAAGTTTCCGTATAGCCGGGTTCCTGTGTTCAGCCCTACAAATGCAAACGCCGCACGTATCCATGTTTTGGATTATAAGAGGAAGGTCTCGTTTAGCCGGGTTCATGTCTTCTGACTTGCATTTGAAGATTATTTGCCTTTTGCTTGGTTTATTCTTCTTCAATTAAAGGACGCGTTTTCGTTCCCGGGGCTCGTCAAGACTCAAGAGCACCAGAGCTTTCTTGTGCTTCTAGCAAAAATAAACTATTTTAATGATTCGTTTATTTCATGGAAAAGTAAAGATTTGAAAAATATTTTCATGAAAATGATTATATACATATCATATAGTCTACGAAATTTTTTTCATTATAAATAACAATTAACACCTCAATATTTTCGTTGACGATGTAGAAGAATCTAGTTGACTAATATTTCTACACGATATAGATAATTATTTTTAGGAAAAAAAAATTCAAATCATTACTTTTCCTTGAAATAAACACATTATAAGTTCGATTGAAATTATACAAAAGCAAGTGTGTCAATCTAATTAATGCCAGTAAACAGACATCGTGGCTTCTATCGGCAAGTTGAACATGGCTCGTAGAGGCGACAAAGGATGGGAGGGATCTCTTTTCGATCGAATCAATTATGATTTTAGATCATATTCAGATATGAGTTATTTCAGCTTATGAAAATTCAATGTGGAGATAAGTCAGACTATGGGGTGACAATAACGCGACTGAAAGGCAAACTAATTGGACCTTGTTTTCGCTCGGTGGGAACTCGACCATGTTCTAATCAAACTCATGATTTTTACAAAAAGAACAGGTTGTGCAGTTGCACAAGTGATTAAAAAGCAGAAAACTTAAATGTTTGGATTTGAAAACACTTGCGAGATGATTCTATATTTCAGGAGCTTGCAAAATGGTGCTCAGTTCAAATTGAGGTAAGTCTAGCCCCACCGTTCGTTCGTTTGCGTAGTTAGGTCATCTAATTCTTTTTGTACAAATGGATCCCTCCATTTTCTTGATGAATGTTATTGTTTCCCTTTTGACATGTTGTTTTCACTTTTAGCTTCAGATATGTGAATTTTCGAATATAAAAATTTCTAAATCTTCAAAAGCACAAAGATATCAACAATCTAGAGTCACCCTAAATTTCCTCTTAAATTTTTCTACAAATTGTAATATTATTTATATATCCGCATGATGTTCAAACGATGTAACTTTTTTGGTTTCCCTGTGATGGTCAAACAGAGAAGGAAGATGGGGATGACGGGTCCACTTAGGAAGTATAATCATGTGGCGAAGAGGCTTGTCTGGGAAAATTTTCAAACGTTTATTCTGGGTGTCTGATGAAAAAAAAAACTTCGCAGGCCTGAAAACACTGATAATTGAGCCTCGATAGGCCATCCAGGCCCAGGGCTTTTCGGACCGGCTTTTTAAATTTCGTCCAGCTGGTCTCGGCCTTCGGGCCTAATTGCTCGAAACCGGCCAACTGGTAAAAAATGGAAAAAATATATCCTTAAGAACGTCAAATCTATGTTCACATATTGAATCGTAGATTTATGTATAGTATTTTCAAACTTTTTGAATTTAGATTGGGCCACACTTTTTTCACTCCTTTAGCTTAGACACTTCTTCTTCTTCTTCTTCTTCTTGTGTGTGTGTTTTTACCATACTATCATTTGCAGGGTCCACCACTTTTAGTACAACTCTATAAAAATTATCTTTTTTTATTAGGGTTAATACCCTGAAAAACCCCAAACTGGTACAGCCGTGACAAATTTACCCCAAACTATTTTTTTGGCCACCAAAAATCCCAAACTGGTATACCTTTGACAAATTTTCTCTGTTAGTTTTCGTTAAATTTTATTGTCAAATTATTAAGTTAAATGACACGTGACAATTGATTGGTATACCAATTTGGAATTTTACAATCCGTTTGTCACAATTTACAGCTTTTGTGATTTTTTGTGGCATTAATCTAATTTAGCGAATGGTATATTTGTCACAAATTTATTATTTTGGGGTTTTTTGTGGTTAAATAAATTAGTTTGGGGTAAATTTGTCATAAATGTACCAGTTTATGGTTTTTTATGATTAGTCAGGATAAATTTGTTACAGATGTACCAGTTTGGGATTTTTCATGATCAAAAAAATAGTTTTGGATAAATTTGTCACAGGTGTACCAGTTTGAGGTTTTTCAGGGTATTAACCCTTTTTATTATTAGGCTAATGCTTTTATTTTATTTCTTCTTCTTTTTTCTTAGGGGTCATCTATTCCTTCTTCTTCTTTTTTCCACATCTTTGACATCACAATCTCCGCTTTTGCAAATTGTATCTCTTGAAGGGTTCTCTTCTTTCTACACCTTCCATTCCTCTTCCATCTTTTTCCACAAACCACGTCGTCCTCTACTCTCTATCTATGATGCCAATCCTGTTGTCCTCCACACTTTCATTGGCATCGGCATTGGGCTCACAGGTGACTTCTAAGCAAGCCCTTTTTCTTCACCGCATATAGGCTCTTCTTGCACCATGGAAGGTAATTTTGAGAAGCATGGCTTCTCTCTCTACTATACATGTGTGTGTATTTCTCTCCTCCTCATGCCCACAAGAGTGTCTAACAAGTTGAAAATAATAATGCGGAAGAGAGAATTAAGAGATTTTAGTATTTTTCAATATATCGAAAGGAGTACATGAAAAGCCTATTTATAAGTGTTGGAAAATATGGCTTCGAAATGGGTTGAACAATGAAATCGGATCGAGTAAAATAATTCGGACTTTGAGGCGTGATATCACTATCTTTAAGGATTTATTTGCCCCATAACATTGCTAATGGTCACCGGCAAAAATCCTCCATGATACAACAAAGTCTCGGATGAGAATACTATATAGCAATTCTAGTATTTCTCCAGGGTCTCTCTAGGAAAACAATCGAAAAATTGGCTGCAGGTTTTCAGAAAGAAGACTCGAAAAATTGGCTGCAGTTTTTCAGAAAAAAGACTCGAAAAATGACCACTCTTTTCTTTCCGAAAAATGACAAGTATATATATGAAACAGTCTTGCAACTCTTCGTGAAAATTGCCAACGAATGAACAAACACGTCCTTTAGAAAATTGTTCGAATAAACAAATGTGACTCTTCAGAAGAAGTCGAAAACCGAACAATTGCAACCTTTCGAAAAAAATTGCAAAACCGAATAAGTAATTTTTTTCAAAGGTTGTCTTGAAAAGACACAAATAAAATTCGGAATAATATTTTTTTAAAAAAATAGAATTTCGAATTTTCATTTTATATTTCATTTCCGAAATTCTCAAATTAAAAGGCAACCTTTGTATTAAAAAAATTTTAAAAATAAATAAATAAATAAATAGCAATGGATTATTGCAAATTAAACCGCGGGCGCGCTAAGTGCGCCAAAATCGCGCACCCGCATACGGGTATGGTGGGGTCTAGCCCCACCCAATCATTCCTTTAACTACAAAAAGGAAATCCCACATTTTTAAATTGATCCACTTGCTCCCACCTTTTCTATGTGGGACAAAATAAAAAGCACTCATTTTGTTTTAACAAACAAAATTCCAACAATAAGTTTAAATAAAAAAATCAAAGGAAATCATATATGCATAATCATGATAGAAATTGAAATAAGAGAAAATACCCTAGATATATCTAAGAGATATTTAAATATCCTAATTTATCCTATTTTTGCTAACATAGAGAAAGAAAAGGTCTCTCCACCATGCTCAGGCACAAAAGTCAGAGAGCAATAAGTGAGTCGTGTTCTTTTAGACAATATAAAGTAGGATTTGAATCAGTGATTTAATTTGATCGCAACTTTCAGTGTCATGTCCGAGTATTGAAGCAAGCAATTCTTTTGGAGATTGCAAGATGTGGGAGAGATTTATGGAAGAAGAAGGAGTGGGCCATAGAAATAAGTGAATGGCATGGCTCGCAAGAGAGAAACTAGAGGGATGGTTTGCAAGAATTGAGAATTCAAACGCCAAAGGTGTGTAAAGAAAAAAGAAGAATGCACACTAGTCTTAAAACTTTTATTTCATGCATGTAAGTAGTAAAAATTTTCACAATCGTTCACTTTGAACCTTTCATTTGCTCGTTAGGTTGTAATAGAGGAAAAGTCTAATGGCCTTTTTTGAAGAAAAAAAAAATTGACACTCAAGGTTAAAAAAGCTAAAGGAAAAGCTATTTGTCATTCACAAAAAAACTAATAGACCTTTCATTTGCTTGTTCACTTTTATCTTTAGTTTCTGGTTACAAGGTTACCTCACTAAGCTGGAAGGAACAAGTTCTTGAACCAGGGTCGCCCTGCCTGATCAGTATCCTAATTGGGCTACCATGACTGCATTCTTTATTTTAACATGTTAATATCTACATGCCTAGTCCTCCCAATTCCATCCAATGTTTTTCTTTTCGAGGAGAGGGAAAACAAGAGTGGCATTGTGGGATTTCTCATCTGAGAACAAATTCCTGCCTGTTTCTTTCTCTTTAAGAGGTCCATATAAGGACAGTACGTAATGACTCGAGTGTACTGAACAAACTTGCAAATTGTAGAAGTCAAACGCACGAGTCGGGTGCATACTTGTGACAAGCTTGAAAACTTGTACGCCAAAACGTTCCAGAATTTAGTACATGAATAAGTTCTGTAAGGTCCAATAGAATAAGTAATATGACTCAAAACAAATTTTATTTTAGCTATTTTGCTTATTCAACATAGTAGAATTGTAGTAATTTCTTCTGTATCGGTCTAATTTACGATTATTACGTATTTCTTAAATGCACCATTAAACATTTATTTGCACGCGGGCTCAATTACTTTGGAGATAATATTATAAATTATTTTTGCCAAATTTACTAGTATTGCTCCTGTAGTGATACGATGAGAACGGTTCTATGCAGGTGGAGAAACAAATGGTGCTAAAAAGGAGATTACCCAAAAAGACTTATCTAATTACAATAGTGCCCATAAAATATTTGGAGCACTATTGATAATTGTGAAAAGTGAGATAAAATGGCATTTTGGCTTAATGGATAGAAGGGAGAAGTACCAAAAAAAAAAAAAAAGTTCTAAATTTTTTGTATTGATATCAGTTCAGTTTTAAACATTTTAATTGAATCTATTTAGTCATAAACTTTTTTTCATTGATACCAATTCAATTCATTTGGCCAATTTATGCATTTGTGGATGCCATTAGCCCTACGTGACACCACCGGGCATTAATGTTGACAATTATTTTTTCTTTTTCTTTGCCCTCGCTAATCCCCTTGCCCTCATTGACCACAGGCGAGGGTGCGAAGGCCGTCGCTCTTGGCCAGCAAGGGCATCGTGCCCTTGCATGGATCTATCGAGGGCCGGGGGGGCTTAGCCCAAACCAGGGGAAGGTCGTTGACCCTCATCTATGGCCAACGATGGTTGGCTGGCGATCTTGCTAGCCAAAGGGTAATTAAAGAAAAAAAAGATACAAAAGAAAAGATGAAAAAAGAGAAATGATAATAAAAAAAATTATAAATTTGTCTATGTCAATGTTAGTTGTACTACGTAGGACTGGCCGTCGACCATGTCAATAATTTCTGCATAAATTAGCTAAATGGACTGAATTAGTATTAATGCGAAACTATTCAGGATTAAATTGATCAAATTAAAAGATCTATAACTAAATTGGTACCAATGCAATATGTTTGTGGTTGTTTTGGTACTTTTCCCTATGTGTTATCATGCAAATGACGCAACCTTGATGCTTTGGTGTTACTTTTCTGTCAATTTATTTAGTTGGCAGCGCTAGAGCTGATCTCTCTTGCAGAACCATTTTTTTGTTTGTTGCGGCTTCTCCTCTAGTCTTTCCTTGTTAGTTTTTTTTAACTATTTAATCGTAACTCCCCTATATTCAAAATACATTTTCTACTTCAGCCTAATAACATAATTAAGTATTTCTTATATGACTAATATCTATTAAAACTACCTTGCATTTGAGACAATTCTGAATCTATGAAGTATTATAGGCTATTTCACGTTCATGAATACCCGCATTCATCACTGCTTTCCATAGGTAAAGTTACCTACTAATCATGTGAACTTATTAGAGATGAAAATTCTTCTAAAATGGTGCGTCAATATGAATCGTTTAAATACTCATTTATTATTTACCACACTGCTTTTGTTGACAACAGTAATACTTTGACTTGGGCAAGAATATGTACATTCTCAATATTATTAATAATATCAGAGGTTTTTCTAAAATGTGAACAACGGACTTTTGCTGCACATATACCGAACCATTGCAATAATTTTATGACTTTTGATATGCTAGCAACTACTTATGTTTTGTTTTTTGCTACATTAAAATAATCCCATTATGTGTACAATTACCCTACAGTTAGTCTCTTGTACAGAAAATCAAGCATGAGGTTGGTGTTCAAATTGTCTTTTTCTCCGATTTCTTTCTAAACAAGTACTAATTAACTTGCAAATTGATTTTATTAAAAATGCATTTTGTAGCCGGCCTAAGTAATTAGCATGTACATGCGCTGATTATTTGCTATAAAATAGTCGGAATCTTGAAGTTTCTGCTGGAATAAACGTTGTATCCATATTCTTTTCTTTTTCTTGGTTCTCAACTGCAGGAAAATATGGAATTTCGTTAAACTCGACAAAAAAATAAAGAATAAAAAAATTAGTATGATCATGCTTCAATGTTGAATATTTTGGACTTCTCTAGGATTACCAATGTTGCACCTCATTGCCCAAAAGCGAATTCAGTGCGCAAAACTTCCAACTAAAAATAATCATCACGAGCTTGCAAAAAGTCTTATTTCCAAATTGAGATGAGTCTATATTTCATGCACTAACTTACGTTTTTTGGTATAGTTAGGTCATCTAGCTTTTTCTGTATACATGGATCCCTCCATTTGCCTGATAAATGTTTTGATATGCCTTTTTTTTTTTTTTTTTGGTAAAGTGTTTTGATATGCCTTTTAATCTTTCGCTTTTACATAAATATGTGAATTTATAATATTTTTTTCACAAACTACAAAAATACAAAGATGTTAACATATAAAGTCACCCTAAATCTCTTCTTCAATATTCCTGTAATTATTTTTATCTTAGCATGATACTCAATTGATGAAACTTATTGGTGGACGCTGGGTGAGATGAGGAATGGAAATTTTATATGAAATTCATAAAATATAACATATACTTAATTAACACATGCATTGAGCAACAAAATGGCTAGGGCATCACGACTCTACCAACCCTCCCTTCAATCCTTGAGGTGAAAAAAAGGGTTTCAAGTCGTTTACGAAATATAATCGTGACAATGAATTCTCAAAGTTCAATTTATGGGATTGGCTTCTCTAAGTGGTGTTATTTGCATGGTTAAGTTCTTCCAGACTAGTTTACTAAATTAAAGTATCTTCTAAAATGGAAATTTTAATATTAAAAAAGGATCTTACTTCAGTACTATTATATAAAACGTAGTTCGAAAAAATGGAAAGGAAATAAATGAAGATAAACTTGCAGGCCAGTGAGGGGAGAAAGAAAGATAACGGCCCACAAACTCGTTGATCCTTGGGTGGACCTGGGCGAGCTCGGGCCTGTACCTCCTCAAGGTCTTGCCTAGGCCCTTCTTAAGGGAAAAACATGGGCTCAAGTTCCTGCCAAATCGAAATTCAGATTGAAGTGCGACGATTGAGATGGGTTTTTGTCATATTTATAGGACTTGGGATTGCAGAGTATAAGGCACCGAGAGCCGACCCAATGGCCCTAGCGTCTAGCCAAACAAGCCCGGGATCTTGTAACTAATGTGCATGGTCAAGCACCCGACTACAACCACTGGGGTTTTGCCCCAGTGGCCACCCTTCCAATATGGAAATGGGAGGTGGGGGGTTCGAATCCCTACCTTCTCGGGGGGATTGGTGCGTAGACGAATTAGTTTCAAGTGTGGATTTTGACTCAATCACATTAGGGCTTGATACTTGGGTACTCTCGCAAGCTCTTCTCAAATCACGCAATAGGTAGAAAAAAAGGAAAAGAGAAGGCACTAATTATCTCGAAGACAGTGGACGCGCATCATTTGATGGCACGATTATTAGTTTTGATCGTTCAAAAAAAAATTTGGATTGGGTTTTGATCTGTGAGCAGGTGAACGATTTCCATGGCACGTTTCACAATTCTGACAGCCGTCAATTTCTTCCCATCGTTCCTCCCGCGCATCATCACCATCAGGGAGCTAGTGAGCCCCTCCGCAACGGGACATTGGGCTTCCCTGAAGCGCTTGACTGAGTATCGACCGGCAGTGTGGGGAACATATGTGGCGTGCTTGGCAGGTTGGACAGCAATGTAACCATTAAATGAGAGGTCACCATTCAAGGAGAGGTCATTCAAGAAGAAGGACGATGGAGGAGGAGGGTCATCCATTAAGCCGCGTGGAGTAATTAATTAATCATAGGTTGTGCTTATCCTTATTTGTAAGTGAACAGACATTATTATTTATTTCAGTACACAGTTTGAAATTTTTTTATTTAAAAAGTTAGAGAAGTGAATGATGATTAGAGTTCCAGAGGATTCAAAGAGTTGAGGACATTTCTATATTCATGAGAGGTGTAAGCAAGGTTGGTCAAATGGAAAATGTCACGCACGAGTGGAATTTTTATATTTTTGTCATTGTTGCGTGGTTAAGTGAAACTTGATTTATGGGTAAAATTAAAAAGGATCTTAAAATGAAATGCGTATTGCTATCCTGATTATAATACAATGATAAAAATCAATATGAGAAAAATATTGTTAATAATGAAAAAAAAAAGAAAGCGATTTGGTGTCTTCCATCATGCTTGGCGGCCTGGCGGTGGCAATAAATGGTTGTGGAGACTCTGATGGATGGGGGCAAAACGAGGGAGATCTATTGTGGTACTCTTTTGAAGGTTTCTTTTCATTTTTCATATTTTAATTTTAATTTTTAGATTTATTTTATCCATTACATTTAGAATCAAGCTAGTAAGATCCACCGGTTATAAAATGAAAACAAAATATCAAATCTTAGAACTATAGTACATTTATCTATCCATACCGAATTTCTAAGTGGGGGATTCCTCTTTTGACCTCTCAACTTAAATTACATCAAACATTAATAATGACACATTAATTTTAAATGAATTCATGTCTAGCACTTGACAATGCAAGCACTTGATTCTCCACTATCTAAATGCAGTGAGTTAATTGTCAAACAAGAGCATAAAAGATTAATGACATCTTCTTAATGACGAAGCTGTTCAACGTTCGAAGATTTTTAATAGGTGTCACCGGCCCAATAGACTGTTAATGGGCGCACATAGCATGCGTTGGGCCTAGTGGCCCATTGATCTTTTGCTTTGGGTAGCAATGCACGGGGAAATAATAGAATTTTTTGATAAATTATATGGGTACGCGTAACCAGTTTGACAGGTTTAGGTCCGACTGATCCTTCTCTTCACCACACCCACTTCATGAAGAGATTTATAAGAACCCTCTAGTGAAAGTCTTGCCAAAGTATCCGGTGGGATGATGTCCATAATTGAAGGGACCCTGCCAATCAATTTAAGCTATTATCGAATGTAATTGTTTGAGAAAAAGTGCGTGGATATAGAATGCAAACGCTTCTATTAAAGTGATGAAAACATTAAAAAAAAGAATAACTTGTGACTTTATAGTCAATCGAAAAGAACTTGCAAAGCTGGAAAAAGAAAAAAAATAAACCAGGCATGTAAGAAATAATTAATAAAATAGGCTAACGAAAGAAATGAAATTAAGTGGGAAATGTCTACTAACATAAGGCAACTCCTTTGAGTTGTGAAGAGGAATGCGATTCCTTAAATATACGAATGTAACTTATCCAGAAATTTCATCCCTTCTCTAAGCATTGTTTTCTAGAGCAAGAGATCATTGGTCAGACACAAACATAAGCAAGATTTCGAAAAACATTAATCAATTATCATTTATTTCCTCTCAAATCCTCATTGAAAGATATATGATTCTTTATACATACTTATACACACATGCGCGCGAGGAAAGATAAAAAAAAAAAAATCATGAATTTTAGCTCGATATGTAATATGACTTTTAAATTATTAGTTTGTTTAACGTGACTCTTGAATATTAGTACAATATACAATATTATCCTTAAACTTTTAATTTATTTAATGTAATCAAAGAATTTTTAGTATATATTCAATTTAGATATTCAATGCCATTCATGAACTTGAATTATTGGAATGAAAACATTCAACCTATATATACCAAAGTCTACCAATCATATTAAGTAAACTAAAAATTTAAGAATTACATTATATATTGAATTAAAGTTTGGAGATTATTCATGTCATTAACCCACTAATTATTTAGGTTGAGGGGTAAATTAACCACCAAAATATGAAGTTCCGCGTTAAGGTTCTTGTGGACGAGAAGCCGAGCCAAGACAGACCCTCTCTCTCTCTCTCTCTCTCTCTCTCTCTCATTCATGGAGCTCTCAGTGTCTCGTCCATCTTCCCTCCGGGTTCCGGCCATCACCCCTTTCCGCAGCTCCGCCTCGTCTCACCGTCGGGACGGGCGCGGCGGCGAGCCGACGTGCCAATGCTCCACCGGTCTCTACTTCAAGTTCTCGCACAGTTCGCCATCGCTCGGCGCGTCCAGTCCGAAAAGCCGGTCGAGACCTGCCCCGAGAAGATCCGATGGGAGGAGCCTTATCCAGGTAACGGCTCTTCTGGTGCGCGTCGATTTTGGCTACGGAGCTTCCGGCGTGCTAGCTAGCTGTGCAGGTCCGGTGTGATCTTTGAACTAGCGCGATCTTTGTCGGTTGGGCTCTTAGGTGCGATTGATAAGCTGAAATAATGTCGATTTCTCCCGGGATGAAGGAAGAGTGAGTTCGCTGGCCACTCGTTTTAATTGGAAAATGCGCTTCACATGATATTAATCATTTCACTAGATGACAAGTTGGGCAACATAACATTGAATTTGCTTAAGTGGCAGGATGAGAATAATGGAATTGGATGGAATGGATGAAATGCTGCCCTTAAGCTTGTAGCTTTTGGCAGTATTGGTGCCATACGGCGAGGGGTTGGTGAGGGGTTCTGCCCAGAAATTGGGATGAGATGTGATATGACTGGAATATGTGATCCTACTTGTCTTGTTGCCTAGAGCAAGTGCACAGCTCAACATTAAGACTCTAATTTGTTGGCCCAACGCCTGAAGAAAAGAGGAAAAACAGTTCAAGTGTAATTGCTGTTAGGGAGGGGGCGGGTTCAATTGTCCATCTTCTTGTATAGGCCTGTGTACTAAGAGTTATCCATCATAGTGGATTTGGTGGTGGTAGCAGTTCTCTACTAAGGGTTTTCCATCACTGCATGGATTTGGTGTAGCAGCAGTTTTCACTAGCCAAAAATATAAACAGCTTCGATACCTAAAGTGTGTCTTGATATCAAACTAAAGAAATATAATGGACAACTTGATGATTAGGGTTTTCTTTAACCCAAGTCGAAAAAAACTTGTTGGTCGGCTGTCATAACGCACCTTGAATAAGAAGAACAATCACAGTTGAGGTTTAAAAAAGTCAATCAAAAGTTTCCTTTTGCAGAATTCTCAATCAAATATTTGACAAAGCTTAAGTTACGTATCTGTCGGAAGATGCATGATCACGCACTTTTGTTAACCAACATTCCTTGTGTCCTAGAGTCTTTCTAGTTTACTTGTGCCATAATTGAGTGTACACAATCTGCTAGGCCTGTGCTCGAGTTGGAGCAGCTGGATCTGATCCTATATTGAGTAAAGTCTCTGAGTTTAAAGATGCACGTTGGAGATTTTTAAGACCTCATACAATAAGAGGAACATCTCCGGGCTCCTTGTAAGTATTCTTTTCCTGCTGCCACAGTTATATCCAATTAGCTGATCATAACACTTTTAGTTTTTCTTATGTTTTGTCTCTCCCTGCTTGCCCCAGTTTACTTGAACTTATTCTTGCTCATCAATGGTTCATTGGTGGCTAGAGCTCTGATCGAGAACTCGCACCTGATAAAGTGGTCTCTTCTGCTTAGAGCATTCTCTGGTCTTTTTGCTCTAATATGTGGGAATGGATATATTGTCGGCATCAATCATTGGCATTGACAAGTACGTGGTGCTTGCTTGAACATTTTATTAAATTATATCTGGCTAGATGGGCGTTGGTTACAGCATCACTATTACTAGCATGAGAAGAACTGAAAAGTTTACAAGATATTGGAACTGAGAAACAGAGCAAAATTACTTCCAGCCTCAACATAGATGTTTGAAGTGAGAAAGAATGAATGTGTTCATAATGAAACAATGCGACATCCCAATTTTTACTGGACATCAGATTTAGGTTAGTGTTTGAGGGACCATCCCAATTTTTACTGGACATCAGATTTAGGTTAGTGTTTGAGGTACCATGCAAGCGCTCATGGTTATTTTGGAGGTCCGGTCTTTTTAATTAACATTCTTGTCATGCCTTTGCTTTTGAGCATCAATGTCCTCAACTTCCTCTCCAGTTTTATGATCAGTATCTTTTTTATCTTATTTCAGGGTCAACAAACCTTACTTGCCTGTAGCAGCAGGAGATCTTTCTATTCAACATGCCTGGCTTTTGGTGATTTTTTTTTGCAGTGACTGGCCTGTCGATTGTTGCTTTGAACTTTGGATCATTCATCACTTCTCTTTACAGTCTGGGTCTTTTTCTTGGAACCATCTATTCCGTTCCTCCTTTTAGGATGAAGAGATTTCCTGTTGCAGCATTTCTTATTATTGCCACGGTATATTTTCTGCCTTTTTTCTTTCCGTAGAATTGAGTAGTTTAAATTTACTTCATCTTTTTGTGCCTTGCTGGAGGACCATGTTCGACTCTTTTTTGGGGGATATTGTACTTGTATGGGCACCATAACGAATAAAGTATTGGTATATGACCTTTAAGGCTATCACGGATACTTCATCGCAATATCTTAGAAAAAGAATTGTCAAAACGTTTGGCAAGTCCTAAACTGTCCAGAGACTCCACACTTATGATGCTGCATGTAAAATGCAAAATAGTGTATTCTTTTATACATTGACTTATCCAAGTACTTGCGATACTTTGCATATTCTACATTCCCAAATTCAGAGGTCTGAAGGAATTAAAGCACCCATTTGCACCTGCCAACACCCTGCTACCTGGTCAGGGTAAACATAACATCAGAAGGGCAGTAGATAAAATAAACACTTCTCAATGTGGTTGGCCATGTTTGTACCTTACTTATGTAAATGTTGCCATTCTGTTCATATTATGGGAGCTCAATTACAAGTAAGCTCTGGTGGGTGTACATGGTGATGGAATCTTAAATGTGCGTGTTTCTATCAAATCACTCTTCAAAAGATTGACCATTTTAATGTAAAAAGGAGAAAACGATATTGACCTTTGGTGTATCTGCTTGCTATCTCTTTATTCTCTTTCTTTATTTTCATATTCTTCCCAGTTATTTCTACTTTGAGCTCTTAGTTTCATTGTTCAACTTCACTCATGAAGTTAATGAACTCCCTCTCTACCTTTGCCTTCTTGTAACTTTTTTGTACGAGTGATTTGCAATGCATTTTTAGAAGTGTTGCCCTATCATTGGCTCAGTGGGGCTTTTCAATGAGTAGAGGATTATTTTTCAATGGGCTGAAATGAAAGAATATGCTATGAGATGGACTTAATAATTCCTTTATCTGAATGGTATGTGTCTTCAATTTAATCGAAAGGTATGTTCTTCTTTGATCTAAGGTTAGTTTATTTGTTGACATCCAGCTATTTTTTAGTGAATTTTTTGGCTTAGCAAATGTCAGATGCAGGACATAAGTCGAGAAATTCGAAATTGTTTATGCAACTGGAGGTCTTTCCTAGTCTAGTACTTCAAGTTAATGTCGTGAACTTTAGACTTGACTGTTCTGTTAAATTGTTAATTGTTTGGTAATACGACTCTGAGATGATTTGCATGTGCATTGTGTAGTTTTCAAATTTCATGTTTTCCTTTGTGGCTTCTTCAGTTTGAAGGAGCTACAGTTTGACTTGATATAATAAAATAAACGAAATATCAAGTCTCAGTCTCTATAGTGTATTTATTCATCCATACTATCCTTTTAAAGGAAGGGTTCCTCTTTCGATCTCTCGACTTAAATTACCTTTGAACATTAATAATAATTGGAATTAATTTTAGATGAATGCAAAGGCTATATTTCATTGATTAGCACATTAACCACCACTCTCTACTCGAGTCTACAGTTTCAAGTTAATCTCTACTATTTAATTAAGGGTGTATCTGTTTCACTAAAAACGAATAAGTTGAAAATTTTTACCTTTAATGGTCGTTTCTTGGTATCGTTTGAAATTGTTAGTCAATGAAAAATATTCTCGACATCAACAACAATTTATGTCTCGACATTCTTCATAAATGATGAAAGCATTTTTCGTTTATTCATTTTGTAAAAGATACAAACAACAAATTTAAGAAAAGTTGTTTTTAAATCATTTATTTTCCGTGTAAATAAATGGAGTCTGAAATGCAATTAGCTTTGTAGCAAGGAAGTTATTCATCATTTAGGATATTTTCAGTGGGCGTCACTGGCCCAGCTCAATGTAAATGGCGAACATAGAATGCGTTGGGCCTAGTGACCCATTAATTTCTTGCTTTGGGCAGCAATGCATGGAGAAATATAAAATTCCCAGATAGGTTAGATTGGTATTTGCAAACAATGATCTTTCTTTTGAATTGTCTGAACCTTAATCTCACTCCTATTTCTTGGTTTTATTAAATTATTATTTCTCAAATGCCTGGTGATTTTGTTTTCCACCTTATTTGAAATTCTATTCTAATTTACTATAAAACTAGACGTTAACTTGCGAATTGAGTTGGAAACTTACAAAAATAAGACGGTCGTTATAACATATGAAAGTATTATTTTTCTCTATTATATGAAAAATTTATCAATTAAAGCAAGATGTTTTAGATGTATTTATCGAATATATGTATTTGGGGGATACTTTAAATTAAAGTGATGTAGATATTGAATGCAAATGCTTGTATTAAAGTGACAACATAAAAAATGACTTGTGATATTACAGTAAATCGAAAAGAACTTACAAAGTGGGGGAAAAACATCAGGCACATGGGGAAACACTTGATAAAATAAGTTAAGAAAAGCAATAAATTGAAGTGAAATTAAAAGTGGAGTGTCTAGGCAGCTCGGGAGACAAACTGAGACCTTACTTTTCACGAAAATTGTAAGACTCAAAATTTTTGCAAACGTATAGCCTCAAAAATGTGAAGTGAGATCTTAATTTATCTCAACTTATTCGATCACTAATGTTAAGAAAATATGATGGTCACACTTTTCACCATGTAATGATACCAAAAGACCATGTTGGTTATGATTAAGCCTCCACAATCACATAGGCTATGATTAAGCCCCGAAATAAAAACCAATCTATGCACACATACATCATATCATGTCTCGATCCATATGTCAACAATGAGCATCAAATCCACGTCACAGTACCGCATACCAGCATATCCATCACCATTGTAAATAACATTTATTTCTAGAATGTTTGCAGACAACATTCACAGGAAGTTATATTAAACTCAATACTGTATCACAAAATGCTATACTTTCTTATAAAACAAATACCTGCCATGATGATTTACGTCCCTCACTAGAAATTGCACTATTTAGAAGTAAAGCCTAAATAGGCCCAAAAGTCTGTTCGGTACAAAACTACAAAATTGCCTTAGGAGACCCGAATTTTGGATCCATGGGCCCTATACACACCCCAATGACCTATAAATTACTTAACGTCATATAACATCTGAACTACTCGATTTTTGTAAACAAATATTATTTTTGGAACAACAAATAGATATTAATTTTTTCCAAATATTGGTTGTGCTAGTCTATTTTCTTCAAGAATCGCATCAAACCGTTCAAAGAATACAGATGAGACATTCGAACCATCAGTATTTATTTGAACAGATCGCGTCGATAATACAATTTTTTTTTTGTCAAAACCATTTTTCATTATTTTCAAATGTTTCTTAACTTCTAGAAAACAGCAGAACGTTCAAATGTTTCCGAAAATTATGGAAGATTCACAGATTGCGTCATTTGCTGTGCTAGTTCCAATAAGATGACATCGCCATCCGATGTTTGGGTGGATCGTACGAGTCATCGAAGGGGGCTGCATACGCATACTACAACTCTGCTTCACTCAAGAGATCGAAATATTACGTCTTTTGAAATGATCAATTCACGTATATCTTAAATTCGAGGAGGAGACCTTTGATTAAGACATGGAACTGTCTCTACAAGAGGAGATCCTTCGGCTTGAGCCATCGCGCAAAAGAAATGGATCTGGCACGGGAATGCATGCAGGAAGGCGCTTCCCTTGTATTCCCTAATTTTACTAGTCCCAAGTTTTGGCCATCCCATCGCTGAGAATTATTTGAAAGCTTCATATAAGTGTCCTTGTATCAAAGAAAATGAAAACCAACTAGTCCAACCATATTCGCGAAGACACAAATTTAAAAATGGGGATATTGTCTAAAAAGTCCTACACCCATTGTTTTAAACATTTTTATAAACTTTTTCACGTTTTGCCAATTAGATTTATCCCACTAATTTTTATTGGAAATTACTGACATTGATGCCACCGTCCTACATGACACCGGTCGTCGCATGAATGAACAATTTTTAATAATATTTTAATATTTGCTCGAATTTTTTTTTATTAATTTTTATTTTTTTTATTCCCTTCTTTTCTTTTTTTTCCTTTTTCCCTCCACTGGTCACCCCCGAGTGAAGCCTGAAATGTCTGGTGGTGGCCGGCAAAGGGAAAAAGGGAAAAAAAAGAAAGAAGGAAAATAAGAAGAAAATAAAATAATAATAAAAATTCGATACGTTCATGAATTAAGATTGTAAAAATGCCAAATGAGAAAGTTGCAAGAAATTTCCCCCACTTTTTTTGAATTTGATGTTTTGAGATCATGTTACTTATCCTGTCTTGATTTAATTGCATTGTTAGCTGCCACGCCATGCCTTGGAATCTGAAGAAAAACCGTTTCCACAAGAGCTGCGGATAATTAATTGTGGGACAATTGAGCAGAGCACTGATCTTGAAGAAGAAGATAGTTGCGAATAAATATTTAAATAACTAGACATTATGTTGTAAGATATTTTCTTATAAGAAGAGTGTGAAAATGTGCGGCCACTCTAGAAATATCTAGAAAGATATCTTTTTAGAAAATATCCTTGTGCTATGTAAGTATGTGTAAGGAGTTCTCTGGATCGGCATTGTAGAGAGCTTATCCAATAAAAGGTGTGTGTTTTCTTTAAATAAGTCCCGTGTCTTTTTCATCAATTGGTATCATAGTTTTCGTAGCTCTCGCTTTTACGACCACATCCGGAAGAAGTGGAGATTAGAGCAAGATTGCTCCTGTCTTGGAGATTTGTATCGGCGGAAGTAGGAAGATAATTAATAAAATCACTGGTGTAAGCAAACTCCCTCTCTTTTTTGACACGTTTAGGGATTAAAATTGGCGATGCATACCATTCAAATGATTGCTCATTTGGTGGCTTTTGGTCTGTCTATTTCATAAACAATGTTCTCATAATTTGAATTCTTCGAAAAAGTATGCGATGCTATCTACAGAGCAAAAGTGGCTCCTCTGCATTTGCAGCAATGCCATTTATGCTTCTGTTTAGCATTAAGCTCTCTAACGTGCCATCGTTAGTGATGCAAGTGTAAATTGACTATGTAAATTGTAAAATCTTTTGAAAATTGGAATCCATTGGTAACACCCGACTGCTCGAGGGGATTAAGGGAGGGCATTATGGGACAATTGACAATGATGTGCGACATATCGGCACCAGTCGAGGACAGACCATTGCTGACCTAATGTTTGACTGAAAGCTACTCAAGTCCAATATATGCTAATTAGGACTAATTGATTATTGCTTGGGATCGAGCAACAATCAAGACTATTCACGATGATAATTTGCATTGAAATGTGGATTAGGGCTAGTTGTCAAGGTCATCTAATCCATTTTACCCATCTAAAAAGAGAGTTTTAAATGACATCTTAAAGATACGAACATATAGGACCATGATGTTGAATCGACTCATTTTAAAACTCTGTAAGATATCAAAGAGAAAAATTAAAGGGCCACTTTGCAATTTTTCTTGAAAAACACAACTTGGATAATTTTCACATATGTGTCATTAAATATCTTGTTCAAAGACTTTAATATAAGCTTCTTCTTCTTCTTCTTGTTTTTTTTTTTTTTTTCTAATATAACTTCTCTTTCGACCTAACCGTGCGTGGAGTTGGTTTTCCACCGGTGGTGAATTTTAAATGTCGAAACTGTAAATATCAAAATGAAATATTTTAAATTTGCTTGATGATAAATAGGGTTTATCAAGGACGATATTGAACCATGCATTTCTTTTTATGGAAAGAAAAGACTTTGGTTCCTGACATAAATATGGAAAACCAAGCGTGAGAGAGGATTCCTTCGGAGTTTGCTTACACCGATGAATCGATTTTAATCAGCTTCTTCTCCACTAACTGCTCAATTTCTCGCGCTCGGATATTTTCAATGTGGGAATGAGGCGAACGCCATCTGGCAGAGAGGACAATTCGGGAAGCCAACTAAGCTTCAGTTTTGTCAGAGAAGAACAATTTTGCAGCCACCCAGGCAATGCGCTCAACTTGGGACAAATGAAAATTTCTATCGTCCGTAGTGTACTTGCAGAACCTTCGAGCCACCCGGGCAACGAAACTAATTCCGGTAGATGCCCGAGTCCCAAGGATTGAAGGCTCGACATGGAGCCTGGTTCGTTACCATCGCCTTCTGGCAGCCTCAAGCTCTCGCAGGCCGAAATGTGGAGATCCTCCAATGCCTTCAGATTCTTGATGCCTCGTGATAAGGAGGCCAGCTTCGGACACCCGAAAATCCGCAACATACGGAGCGACGTGAGCGATTGGATATCATTAAACAAGGCCTCCAAATTCTCGCAGCCCCATATGAATAGCCGCCTCAGAGAAGTCAAGCGTCCTATTCCACTCTCCGGGAAATGTTTTTGTTTCGTGGTTATATACAAAGTGCGGAGGTTGATCATATTTTTGATGTCTGCGGACAATTCCTCGAGATTCTCGCACCAGGCAAGATTTAAGATCTGCAGATTGCGAAGCTCGTAGACCGATTTGGGGAGTTTCTTAAATTCCCCCCTGCTTAAATTGAGATACCTCAAATGCTTTAGATCGCCAATGGAACTAGGTAGTAGGTCAAAGCTAGAATCCTCCAGCCATAGCACTCGCAAGTGCTTAAATCGCAAAATGCATGTCTCCAGAAAGAACTCCTCGGAGTCAGAGGATCCCAACTCCTGACAAATGATGGTACGAATGCGACTTGGCTTGTTGAAGCAGCCACTTAGTTCTTCTTTTGGTACACCAGATAGATCAGGAAATGATACATGCCGAATGGTTGGGGAAATATCCTGCGTCCACACTTTCATGTTGGATGATTCGGTTTGTGCCACCGAAATGGCAAGTTCGTAAATGAGGTCATGCATTTCGAAGGTTAGGAAGGGGTAAATGTCTTCGAGAACAATGAAGAATGATCTAGATAACAGCTCCTCCAAGTACTGCCGTCCAATCTCTTCGGGCTCCTGATTATTTCCGCTGGATTGGATAAACCCGTTAGAGATCCACAGTTCGATAAGCTCAATGTTGGTGAACTCATGGTTCTTCGAGAATATCGAGCAATAAGCAAAACATCGTTTCAAGTAAGACGGCATTAGATCATAGCTTATTCTCAATGAAGGTAAGATTTCTAATAAAGGTAATTGCCATGTCTCGCTGTCTCTTATATGTTCCCAATCGCGCTGGTTGTTCTTTGAATACAACAAGCACCCCAGGGCCCTCAGTGCCATAGGATTTCCCCCGCACTTCTTCACGATTTCCTCGCCGATTTTCATAAGGTCTGGGTGATTCTTCTCTTGGCCTCGATCAAATGCGTACTTCACGAACAAAGTCAAAGAATCCTCCAATGAAAGGTTGGCCAAATGAAGCAGCGAACAGTGCCCATATTTTGGCGATGGCTGGATCCCGTGAAGTCGGGATGACTTTACTCCCTTTGGAAAGGCCTCCTAACAAATCTGTCAATTCCAACCAATCATTCCTACTCATTGCCCACACATCGTCCATTACGAACAAACACCTTCGGTTCTTCACTAGATTTCTTAGGCGCTCTTGCAACATGTCAAGGTTGTAGTTATCAACGTTTGCTTCGCCACTAAGAGACTTGATGATGTCTCTTATTATATTTTCAATTTTGAATTCTAGTGGCATGGATAACCAAACTTGGTTGTTTTTGAAATGCTCGTTTACCCATTCATCATTGTATACCAACCTAGTAAGAGTTGTCTTTCCGGCACCTCCCATTCCGATAATTGAAAAGACTTCTATAGCTTCAGCATCACTTCTCAACCACTCTATTATGCTTTCCTTTTCTTTGTTTCTTCCAATCACATCCGAAGTGGGTACAAAAGAATGAGTTTCCCTCCGCGGAACTATGGTCCTTTCAAGAACATCAGCGGACAAGTTGAATTGAGTTTTATCTTTATCGATCCATGAAGACTCTTTCTTAGTTCTTTCATATTATGTGCCATCTTAAACTGGAAAATCATCTCGGATATCCACGAGTACAAGTAGCGTACCTTCCTTTTGAGGGTCAAGTGCTCAGTGGACCACACTCGCCTCCACAGAGCCCTGACTTCGAATTCGTCTAGCGCGTCCTCGGCGTCATAGCACCAGTTTTTTAGCCTCAACAACCAAAGCCTCACAGCTTCCTCTTTTGTCTGCTTCTGCTCAGCATCGATGAGTACCTTCTGGATCATCTCTAGCGTGTTCTTGAGCTTCTCTCGATCATCCTTGACGCCACAGACCAGTTGAATTTCTTCAACAACCGATGAAGTTAGTTTCTCCACAAGAGTTCCAAGGATGCTAGAGACGAACTCAGTCATGCTTGTGATTGGTGTTATTGGTTTTCGAGCAGGTTTGGCGTAATCGCTGTGCAAAAAAGAATTAAGTTACCAGGAAAAGGATAGCAAAGAATCATGACTTTGCCACGTTCTATAGGCAGAGCCATAGGAAAACACATGGTGCAATGGAGTATGTCCAACGTTATTCCAAATTGTTGCATGGTTCATCCAATTCTTGGAGAAAATCTGCAAGCGATTCGATGATGTTCCAATTACATTTGGAATACATTCGTCTAATGAAAGATAAAGCAAAAGTGGCTTGAATTCTGCTACCTTTCTCTTTAATCTTTACTACATTCCTTTCTTTGTTACTCTGTTTCTTGTAATACAAATATGTGCACAGAGAAGAATAAGCTCCTTTTCAATGCTTGATCCCTGTATTAGATGCCCACTCTTTCGCCCTTCTGCAATAATGAGAATGATTGGATTAGAAGTATGTGCTATTTTCCCTCCACAATTTCAAAAATTGAAAAAAGAGTTCCTGAATATTAGAAATAATGGAACAAATTTTAAATGATTTTTGGTGTCGATATTTGTAGAGCTGTTGTTCAATATTACATAAGAGTCAAATTGCATACACTGCTTCCAGAAAAAGGTAAGTAAAAAGTAAACATCAGTTTGAATTGTTTTGTGATTTCCTTGATTTTAATTAATGGTCCAGTACCATAATATTGATGCTAAATAGACTAAGTTCGAAGCAAGGTAGCAACTACATTTTGCACGAAATGGACAATGCATCAGAAAAAATTCATTACGGACAAAACTCCACGATACTCAATTTCAATGCACCTGAAGGATTTCTGGTGTTTAGAAGAGTTGAGAGATTGCCAGCCCATAATGTTCGGCCTTGACCCTCGTGGCGCATCTCAATTTGGGTGATAAGGTCTGCAATCAATATGCTTGGGAGCCTGGTAGTTATTGCACATCCACAGTTGGGTTGGAAAACACATTCCTGATAAAATCTCTCATCCGCCAAAAAATAAAATAAAATTGAATGATGGTGTTATTCATGACCCTCAGTGTTTCAGAAAGATATTGAGCATCGGACACAAACAGCATGTACTAAAATGGAACAGATGCTAGTACGTCACAGCTTATAAAAAGCTGTTAGACAATAGGACAGGGCTAACTCGAGGAGTATTAAATTGAACCTAATAATTAAGCCAGGAAATGGCTTTCATTGGCGGTTGGTCGCTACTTGCCAAACCAGTTGACAAGGCATTAGAACAAGGCAGAGATTAATGATAGTTGAGCATCAATATTCAGGGCAGGATTTGAGAATGAAGTTATTGACCACTGAAAGGGATCATGATGACTCGCAGGCCTACTGTCCGATACCATGCTTGAAACTACGTATGTGGGTTCGAATCCTACTGAGAGGTCCAATGGAGACCGGAAATTGTTGAAGAAAGAATAAGATATTTCTTTTGTCCCTTCCAAGTAATTAGAAAATAAAAAAATAGTTAATATATTCAAGATAATTACGTATTTACAAAATACCATCTTAATTCATCCTATTTTATCATATTCAGGATGTGGTATGGTTTTGAAGGATGAACTGGATATGCACAGTTCCCATAAGATTTCATTCTTGAACAAAAATACATTTTCTGATTTATTTCATATGCTCTATAACTAGAATAGAGGGATACACATTATACCAGGATTTTGAATCAAAAGAGAGATTCATCGCACCATCCTATGCTGACAATGGTTGTTGGCATAGTTCCTGAATACTACGACGCAGAACAAGGAAAAAAGAAAATTAAACAGCATTTGTATTTGCGACTTTGCGGTCAATGGTGCATGTAAATACTCAAATGGTGCTTATCCACAACTACTTTGTGCAATTTTGAGCCCATCCCAAATTACTAAAACTATATTTCAAGTGATTCGTTCGATTTTAAGTCCTCTTTCTCCAAAACTTCATCCTAACATATAGGGGTTCCGAGAGCTCTGTCATATAATGCTTTTAAGGGAGCCATACTGATAATCTACCGATAACGAGGGAGATCCAGATGGACTAATTAGAAAAAGCTTCGTGATTAGTGTCACGTGCTGCGCAAGGGATTGCAATTAATGGAAGTCTGGTTCACCAAGCATCTGGGCTTGGATGGTTTATGTGCAGTGGATGTACCGGTTTCGTACAAGCTTTCAGTTTGAACCAAGCGGGCATGTGATGCTGTGTGGATGTGGTTTCTAGGATTGACTTCATAGATAATTATCTGTCTTAATCTGTGGCTGATGGCTTCACAAGGTTAAGCAGTACAAATCAAGTATATTTCCTGGAAACCCTTCTAATACGAACGAATATAAGTTTCTAACAAGCATGTAGTGGAAATTAATTTGTCAAGCTCAAATAAAGTGCAGTGCAGTGCACTATAATCACATTCACTTTGCCCGTTCCGTTGCATCACATACTTTCTTGAAGTTTTTGACGAGTACATAACTTACTTCATGCAAGAAACAAACCGGAAGTTACCGGCAAAAGCAATCATACGACTTTGTAAATGTAAACTCTGAAGTGCATCTCAGTAAGAAGAAACTCAGAAGAGAACCAGAAAGTTGAAACAAGCATAGAATCGTCGATCTCCAGTCCACAACCACACAGAAGAAACGGAACAAGAACGGTAAGAGGGAAAAGGTGAAACAACCATGGAGTTACCAAAGTTCATGGACATTGGCGTTGACTTGAATTCACCTCTGTGATACCAAACAAAAAGCTCTTGAGCATGGGATTTTAGTACTGGGATAAGCCTTATCTTCCATGGCTGGTGATGCAAAGCATCATTTGCTCCATTTAAGAACCTTAGGACTTGAAACATCCGGCGATCTCTTGTGGAATATTCTTTCGTGCTGATTTAAATGTGGGGAGAGGCGTTTGACGCTACTAGAACATGAAAACAGTAAGAGAAACGTGATTTGAAAAGTTCAACTTACGATTCATGAACTTGTCAAAAATAAAGGAGGGGGAGAGAGGGAAAGAGAGGGAGAGTTCGCTTATACCAACTAATCAGTTTATTTGATCTTGCTATGATCTTCCCCACACTTACTCACATTTTCTTAGGGTCTGGGTAGACTTGTCAAAATGGATCTTAAACCCATATACAATCCACTGAGTCACTTTAATTTTGAAGATCTTATTTTAAATGGGCCAATTTAAGTCCGACCCAAATCTTACTCGATCTACCGGTTTGACATGTTTAGGTCCAATTGATCATTCTCTTCACCATGTCCACTCCATGAAGAGAGATAAAGAACCCTCTAATGAAAGGCTTGCCAAAATATCCGGTGGGATAGTGTCCGTAATGGAAGGGACCGCCCATCAATTTAAGCTAGATGTCTTAAAGACATATTTATCGAATGTAATTGTTTGAGGAAAACCTGAAATCAAAGTGATGTAGATACTGAATGCAAGCACTCATATCAAGGTGATGAAAACATAAAAAAAAAATGAATTGTGATTTTTTATAGTCAATCGAAAAGAACTTGCAAAGTCAGAAAAATAAATTATTTAGGTGGAAGGGTAAATTAAAATTAACCACCAAAATACAAAATCCCGCGTTAAGAGCCAAAACAGAACCTCTCTCTGTCTCTCTCTCTCACATGGAGCTCTCACTCTCAGTGACTCCTCCGTCTTCCCTCCGGGTTCCAGCCATCACCCCTCTCCGCAGCTCCGCCTCGTCTCGCCGTCGTGATGGGCGCGGCGGCAAGCCGACGTGCCAATGCTCCACCGGTCTCTACTTCAAGTTCTCGCAGAGTTCGCCGTCGCTCGGCGCGTCCAGTACGAAAAGCCGGTCGAGACCTGCCCCGAGAAGATCCGATGGGAGGAGCCTTATCCAGGTAACGGCTCTTCTGGTCCGCGTCGATTTTGGCTACGGAGCTTCCGGCGTGCTAGCTAGCTGTGCAGGTCCGTGTGATCTTTGAACTAGCGCGATCTTTGTCGGTTGGGCTCTTAGGTGCGATTGATAAGCTGAAATAATGTCAATTTCTCCCGGGATGAAGAAAGAGTGCGCGGGCCACTCGTTTAATTAGAAAATGCGCTTCACATGATATTAATCATTTCACTAGATGACAAGTTGGGCAACATAACATTGAATTTGCTTAAGTGGCAGGATGAGAATAATGGGATTGGATGGAATGGATGAAATGCTGCCCTTAAGCTTGTAGCTTTTGGCAGTATTGGTGCCATATGGCGAGGGGTTGGTGGCGGGTTCTGCCCAGAAATTGGGATGAGATGTGATATGACTGGAATATGTGGTCCTACTTGTCTTGTTGCCTAGAGCAAGTGCACAGCTCAACATTAAGACTCTAGTAGGTGGGGTACTGCCTAATGAGGATATGTAATTTGTTGGCCCAACGCCCAAAGAAAAGAGGGAAAACAGTTCAAGTGTAATTGCCGTTAGGGAACCGGGGGGTGTGGGTGGGTGGGTGTGGGGTGGGCGTTCAATTGTCCATCTTCTTGTGTAGGCCTGGGTACTAAGAGTTATCCATCATAGTGGATTTGGTGGTGGTAGCAGTTCTCTACTAAGGGTTTTCCATCACTGCATGGATTTGGTGTAGCAGCAGTTTTCACTAGCCAAAAATATAAACAGCTTCGATACCTAAAGTGTGTCTCGATATCAAACTAAAGAAATATAATGGATAACTTGATGAGGAGGGTTTTCTTTAACCCAAGCCGGAAAAAACTCATTCGTCGGTTGTCATAATGCACCTTGAATATGAAGAACAATCACAGTTGAGGTTTCAAAAAGTCAATCGAAAGTTTCCTTATGCAGCATTCTCAATCAACTATTTGACAAAGCTTCATTTACGTATCTGTCGGAAGATGCATGATCACGCACTTTCGTTAACCGACATTCCTCGTGTCCTAGAGTCTTTCTAGTTTACTTGTGCCATAATTGAGTGTACACAATCTGCTAGGCCTGTGCTTGAGTTGGAGCAGCTGGATCTGATCCTATAGTGAGTAAAGTCTCTGAGTTTAAAGATGCATGTTGGAGATTTTTAAGACCTCATACAATAAGAGGAACATCTCTGGGCTCCTTGTAAGTATTTTTTTCTGCTGCCACAGTTATTTCCAATTAGCTGATCATAACACTTTTAGTTTTTCTTATGTTTTGTCTCTCCCTGCTTGCCCCAGTTTACTTGAACTTATTCTTGCTCATCAACGGTTCATTGGTGGCTAGAGCTCTGATCAAGAACTCGCACCTGATAAAGTGGTCTCTTCTGCTTAAAGCATTCTCTGGTCTTTTGCTCTAATATGTGGGAATGGATATATTGTCGGCATCAATGATATACAATATCGGCATTGACAAATACGTGGTGCTTGCTTGAACATTGTTTTATTAAAATATATCTGGCTAGATGGGTGTTGGTTACAGCATCACTATTACTAGCATGAGAAGAACTGAAAAGTTACAAGATATTGGAACTGAGAAACAGAGCAAAATTACTTCTAGCCCCAACATAGATGTTTGAAGTGAGAAAGAATGAATGTGTTCATAATGAAACAATGCGACATCCCAATTTTTACTGGACATCAGATTTAGGTCAGTGTTTGAGGCACTGTGCAAGCACTCACTGTTATTTTGGAGGTCCATCTTTTTAATTAACCTTCTTGTCATGCCTTTGCTTTTGAGGATCAATGTCCTCAACTTCCTCTCCAGTTTTATGATTAGTATCTTTTTTATCTTATTTCAGGGTCAACAAACCTTACTTGCCTGTAGCAGCAGGAGATCTTTCTATTCAACATGCCTGGCTTTTGGTGATTTTTTTTGCAGTGACTGGCCTGTCGATTGTTGCTTCAAACTTTGGATCATTCGTCACTTCTCTTTACGGTCTGGGTCTTTTCCTTGGAACCATCTATTCTGGTCCTCCTTTTAGGATGAAGAGATTTCCTGTTGCAGCATTTCTTATTATTGCCACGGTATATTTTCTGCCTTTTTTGTTTTTTTTCCCGTAGAATTGAGTAGTTTAAATTTACTTCATCTTTTTGTGCCTTGCTGGAGGACTATGTTCGACTCTTTTTTGGGGATATTGTACTTGTATTGGCAGCATAACTAATAAAGTATTGGTATATGACCTTTAGGGCTATCATGGATACTTCATCGCAATATCTTAGAAAAAGAATTGTCAAAACGTTTGCCAAGTCCTAATCTGTCCAGAGACTCCACACTTATGATGCTGCATGTAAAATGCAAAATAGTGTATTCTTTTATACATTGACTTATCCAAGTACTTGCGATACTTTTGCATATTCTACATGTCCCAAATTCAGAGGTCTGAAGGAATTAAAGCACCCATTTGCACCTGCCAACACCCTGCCACGTGGTCAGGGTAAACATAACATCAGAAGGGCAGTAGATAAAATAAACACTTCTCAATGTGGTTGGCCATGTTTGTACCTTAATTATGTGAATGTTGCCATTCTGTTCATATTATGGGAGCTCAATTACAAGTAAGCTCTGGTGGGTGAACATGGTGATGGAATCTTAAATGTGCGTGTTTCTATCAAATCACTCTTCAAAAGATTGACCATTTTAATGTAAAGGGGAGAAAACGATATTGACCTTTTGTGTATCTGCTTGCTATCTCTTTATTCTCTTTCTTTATTTTCACATCCTTCCAGTCATTTCTACTTTGAGCTCTTAGTTTCATTGTTCAACTTCACTCATGAAGTTAATGAACTCCCTCTCTACCTTTGCCTTCTTGTAACTTTTTTGTACGAGTGCTTTGCAATGCATTTTTAAAAGTGTTGCCGTATCATTGGCTCAGTGGGGCTTTTCAATGAGTAGAGGATTATTTTTCAATGGGCTGAAATGAAAGAATATGCTATGAGATGGACTTAATAATTCCTTTATCTGCATGGTATGTGTCTTCAATTTAATCGAAAGGTATTTTCTTCTTTGATCTAAGGTTAGTTATTTGTTTACATACAGCTATTTTTTAGTGAATTTTTGGCTTAGCAAATGTCAAATGCAGGACATAAGTCGAGAAAATCGAAAGGGATTTTGTTTATGCAACTGGAGGTCTTTCCTAATCTGGTACTTCAAGTTAATGTGGTGAACTTTAGACTTGACTGTACCGTTAAATGTCTGGTAATACGACTCTGAGATGATTTGCATGTGCATTGTGTAGTTTTCAAATTTAATGTTTTCCTTTGTGGCTACTTCAGTTTGAAGGAGTTACAGTTTGACTAGATATAATAAAATAAACGAAATATCAAGTCTCAATCTCTATAGTGTATTTATTCATCCATACTATCCTTTTAAGGGAAGGGTTCCTCTTTTGATCTCTCGACTTAAATTACCTCTGAACATTAATAATAACGTGAGTTAATTTTAAATGAATGCAAAGGCTATATTTCATTGATTAGCACTTTAAGCACCACTCTCTACTCTTCAGTTTGCAATTTCAAGTTAATCTCTACTATTTAATTAAGGGCGTATCTGTTTCATGAAAAATGAATGATTTGAAAAATATTTGCCTTTAAATGGGTATCGTTTGAAATTGTTACTCAATGAAAAATATTCTCGACATCGACAACAATTTATGTCTCGGCATTCTTCATAAATGATGAAAGCATTTTTTGTTTATTCATTTTGTAAAAGATACAAACAACAATTTTAAGAAAAGTTGTTTTTAAAATCATTTATTTTCCGTGAAAATAAATGGAGTCTAAATGCAATTAGCTTTGTCAGCAAGGAAGTTATTCATCATTTAGGATAATTTTCAGTGGGCGTCACCGGCCCAGCCCAATGTAAATGGCGAACATAGCATGCATTGGGCCTAGTGACCCATTAGTTTCTTGCTTTGGGCAGCAATGCATGGAGAAATATAAAATTCCCAGATAGGTTAGATTGGTATTTGCAAACAATGATCTTTCTTTTGAATTGTCTGAACCTTAATCTCACTCCTATTTCTTGGTTTTATTAAATTATTATTTCTCAAATGCCTGGTGATTTTGTTTTCCACCTTATTTGAAATTCTATTCTAATTTACTATAAAACTAGACATTAACTTGCGAATTGAGCTGGAAACCTACAAGAAATAAGACGGTTGTTATAACATATGAAAGTATTATGTCTCTCTATTATATGAAAAATTTATCAATTAAAGCAAGATGTTTTAGATGTATTTATCGAATGTATGTATTCGGGGGATACTTTAAATTAAAGTGATGTAGATATTGAATGCAAATACTTGTATTAAAGTGATGACATAAAAGATGACGTAATATTATAGTAAATCGAAAAGAACTCACAAAGTGGGGGAAAAAACATCAGGCACATGGGAAAACACTTGATAAAATAAGTTAACAAAAGCAATAAATTAGAGTGAAATTAAAAGTGGAGTGTCTAGCCAACTCGGGAGATAAACCGAGACCTTACTTTTTGCGAAAACCGTAAGACTCAAAATTTTTGCAAACGTAGAAATGTGAAGTGAGATCTCAATTTATCTCAACTTATTCGATCACTAATGTTAAGAAAATATGATGGTCACACTTTTCACCATGTAATGATACCAAAAGACCATGTTGGTTATGATGAAGCCTCCACAATCACATAGGCTATGATTAAGCCCCGAAATAAAAAACCAATCTATGCACACATACATCATATCATGTCTCGATCCATATGTCAACAATGAGCATCAAATCCACGTCACAGTACCGCATACCAGCATATCCATCACCATTGTAAATGACATTTATTTCTAGAATGTTTGTAGATAGCATTCACGGGAAGTTAAATTAAACTCAGTATTGTATTCCAAAATGCTATACTTTCTTATAAAACAAAATACCTACCATGATGATTTACTTCCCACACTAGAAATTGCACTATTTAGAAGTAAAGGCTAAATAGGCCCAAAAGTTCGTTCGGTACAAAACTACAAAATTGCCTTACAAGATGCGAATTTTGGGTCCATGGGCCCTATACGCACCCCAATGGCCTATAAATTACTTGGCGTCATATAACATCTTAACAACTCAATTTTTGTAAACAAATATTATTTTTCGGAACAACATATAGATATTAAATTTTTCCAAATATTGGTTGTGCTAGTCTATTTTCTTCGAGAATCGTATCAAACCGTTCAAAGAATATAGATCGGACATTCGAACCATCAGTATTTATTTGAACAGATCGAGTCAATAATACAATTTTTTTTTGTCAAAACCATTTTTCATTATTTTCAAATGTTTCATAACTCCTAGAAAACAACAGAACGTTCAGATGTTTTCGAAAATTATGGAAGATTCACAGATTGCTTATTTGCCGTGCTAGTTCCAATAAGATGACATCACCATCCGATGTTTGGGTGGACCGTACGAGTCATCGAAGAGGGCTGCATGTGCAAACTACGACTCTGCTTCACTCGAGAGATCGAAATATTACATCTTTTGAAATGATCAATTCAGGTATATCTTAAATTGGAGACTTTTGATTAAGACATGGAACTGTCTCTACAAGAGGGAATCCTTCGGCTTGAGTCATCGCGCAAAAGAAATGGTTCTGGCACGGGAATGCATGGAGGAAGGCGCTTCCCTTGTATTCCCTAATTTTACTAGTCCCAAGTTTTGGCCATCCCATCGCTGAGAATTATTTGAAAGCTTCATATAAGTGTCCTTGTAGCGAAGAAAGTGAAAACCAACTAGTCCAACCATATTTGCAAAAACACAAATTTGAAAATGGGGATATTGTTCGAAAAGTCCTACACTTATTATTTTAAACATTTCTATAAACTTTTTCGCGTTTTGCCAATTAGATTTATCCCACCAATTTTTATTGAAAATTACTGACATTGATGCCATCGTCCTACATGACACGGTTGGTATTGCATAGTGACAATTTTTAATAATATTTTAATATTTATTCGAATTTTTTATTAATTTTTATTTCTTTTATTCCTTCTTTTTTTTTTCCTTTTTCCCTCCACTGGTCACCCCCGAGTGAAGCCTGAAATGTCTGGTGGTGGCCGGCAAAGGGAAAAAGGGAAAAAAAAAGAAATAAAAAGAAAGAAGGAAATAAAAAGAAAGAAGAAAAAAAAGAAGAAACGAAAATAATAATAAAAATTCGATACGTTCACGAATTAAGATTGTAAAAATGCCAAATGAGAAAGTTGCAAGATATTTCCCCACTTTTTTTCAACGCGTTCATGAATTAAATTTTCATGTTGAGATCATGTTACTTATCCTGTCTTGATTTAATTGCATTGTTAGCTGCCACGCCATGCCTTGGAATCTGAAGAAAAACCGTTTCCACAAGAGCTGCGGATAATTAATTGTGGGACAATTGAGCAGAGCACTGATCTTGAAGAAGAAGATAGTTGCGAATAAATATTTAAATAACTAGACATTATGTTGTAAGATATTTTCTTATAAGAAGAGTGTGAAAATGTGCGGCCACTCTAGAAATATCTAGAAAGATATCTTTTTAGAAAATATCCTTGTGCTATGTAAGTATGTGTAAGGAGTTCTCTTGATCGGCATTGTAGAGAGCTTATCCAATAAAAGGTGTGTGTTTTCTTTAAATAAGTCCCGTGTCTTTTTCATCAATTGGTATCATAGTTTTCGTAGCTCTCGCTTTACGACCACATCCGGAAGAAGTGGAGATTAGAGCAAGATTGCTCTGTCTTGGAGATTTGTATCGGCGGAAGTAGGAAGATAATTAATAAAATCACTGGTGTAAGCAAGCTCCCTCTCTTTTTTGACACATTTAGGAATTAAAATTGGTGATGCATACAATTCAAATGATTGCTCATTTGGTGGCTTTTGGTCTGTCTATTTCATTAACAATGTTCCTATAAGTCAAATTCTTCAAAAAAGTATGTGATGCTATTGCAGGGCAACAGTGGCTACTCTGCATTTGCAGCAATGCCATTTATGCTTCTGTTTAGCATTAAGCTCTCTAACGTGCCATCGTTAGTGATGCAAGTGTAAATTGACTATGTAAATTGTAACATCTTTCGAAAATTGGAATCTGTTGATAACACCCGACTGCTCGAGGGGATTAAGGGAGGGCATTATGGGACAATTGACAATGATGTACGACATATCGGCACCGGTCGAGGACAGATCATTGCTGACCTAATGACTGACTGAAAGCTACTCAAGTCCAATATATGCTAATTAGGACTAATTGATTATTGCCTGGGATCGAGCAACAATGATCCAAGACTAATAAAGATAATAATTTGCATTGAAATGATAGCGAAATGTGGATTAGGGCTAGTTGTCGAGGTCATCTAATCCATTTTACCCATCTAAAATGAGAGTTTTGAATGACATCTTAAAGAGACGAACATATAGGACCATAATACCGAATCGACTCATTTTAAAACTTTGTAAGATATCAAAGAGAAAAATTAAGGGGCCACTTTGAAATTTTTCTTGAAAAAACACAACTTGGATAATTTTCACGTACGTGTCGTTAAATATCCTGTTCGAAGACTTTAAGCTGCTTTTTTTTTTTTTTTTTTTTTAATATAACTTCTCTTTCGACCCCAACCGTGCGTGGAGTTGGTTTTCCACCGGTGGTGAATTTTAAATGTCGAAACTGTAAATATCGAAATGAAATATTTTAAATTTGCTTGATGATAAATAGGGTTTATCAAGGACGATATTGAAACATGCATTTCTTTTTATGGAAAGAAAAGACTTTGGTTCCTTACATAAATATGGAAAACCAAGCGTGAGGATATCATTTTCATATTTTCAATAATTATGATGGCCTTCTCCTTCACCCAAATGGACTGCATCCAAAATATCCATTCATTCATCCTCTTACTTTCTTCCCTAAAGAGGAATTCCCAAAAAAAACTTAGATGGTTTTACTGATATTTGCTTAATCTCTACACCATTGCCATCGAAGTTTCTGACAGCCAAGATACCTTTTATCATCAATAAGATCATCTAAGGAGAAGGCAAGTATAAATATCTTGGGCAAATACTTTGTTGGTTTAAACATCTAGGTGCATGGAAAAATATTTTCGAAGCCCAATTTAAAGCATGCGGGTCTAACCCAGAGCTTTATATAGTTATCTTATTTTTCAGGCCATGGTTATTTGTCTAGTCCAGTGGAGATATGTGTAAAATTTCAGTAGATGTTGGTGTATCCACATATAAACCCCAACCTGTTCCAAATGAGATTTTTGCGACCCTACATTGTAGAATCTCAGCTTACCCTTGACAATATTGAGAATTGCTAAGGATATTGTGTTAGCGTAATCAAATCATTTCGTCGGAAGCATGGCAGTAGAAGCTGATGATGTTTCTTGGGATCATTATGATGATTATTGTGCAACTCGACCGGTAATTTATGCTTACCTAGAACGTACTATAGAATGGACGTGCCAGACAATTCTATGTCATAAACATCTTCATAAGATCTGGCTTCATCATCACAAGATCCATTGGAAGACCATTGTCACAAGATTCTTTTGATCGTAGTGAATTGCAGCTTGCATTCAGTCTAGGCCTCGACAAAGAAAGCCCATCATCTCAACTATCAAGCACCACCGATGTTTTGATAAGCTCTCATTAGTTATCCAAAAGACAAAGGTCATCTAAATTAGAGGCAGTGGTTGCTCCAGCAATTGACGAAGTAGAGAGGCTCCTTGAAGCATTTAGGCAACAGTATCTAGAGAGATGCATTTTTAATCCGCCTAACATTCCTTCTAGTTCTTATCAGCCCTAGATGATACATGTACTGAATATCTCGAAGTTCTAGAAGTCGAAAGGCTCATTAAGGAATAATGAGGTAGAAGGATGGATATGATTCGAACAGCTCAAACGACGATGAACCAATTCACAAGTACAATAATTGAAGAGGTCTGAAGTGGCAAGCTGGAAGGAACTATTCCCTTGCATATCTTGCTTCAAAGAAGTCGAAAGCAACCCAAAAAAAAGTTAGATGAGCCAAGTGAAGGAGAGGAAATTTTATTCAAGTACCCTAGGAAAAGCACTGTTCATGTACTATCGATTCACTATTTAGCATTGTTTATGTACTTTAGCGCACTGTAATAGAAGCAAAAAATGTGGAATAAGGCTTCGTCTTAGCTTGTCAGTATAAATGTCAAATAATTGGCCATTGTCGACCAAAAGGAGTCCGTAAAATTATTGCTGATTTCTAGAGCTATCACCACTAATCATATGTTTGTCTTCTGTGTCTTTTTTTATGCATATAAAAGGCATTGTCTATTTTATGCATATAAAAGGCATGGCTTGTAAATGATAAGGGGCATAATGCACCCTCTTAGAAAATAACATTGTGTGGTTTGCTACCAATCATTAAAGCTCTCTCCTATCTCCCTTTCTATTTAGTATGATTCTCTAAAAACTAGGGATGTTCTGATCAATCTTGATAGTATGCTCTATACTTGTCACAATGTACAACATGTACATCAAAATACTACTACCTTGAAATTTTCTATAAAATGAGTCAAAAAATGAAAATGAATTTGGTAGTTAACATGCAGTCCCTATTCTAAGGCTAGATGGGCCGTGTGTGGGGAGGATGGCATTCTATTTTTTGTTTTTGCTAGCTTGAATCATAGGCCAATTTTGTGGTATCAAATATCTTCCTCCATCTTCACCAAGAGGTCCGCTAGTGGGCTCCAGCAATTTGTAGTTGAACATTAAGGGCTGAGAGAAGTTGTGGGTCTAAGAGACTCAGACAACTCAAACGATGCTAAACTAATTCATAAGTACAATAAAGGAAGAGGTCTAAAGCGTCAAATAAAGAAGTCAAAAGCAACCCAAAAGAAAGTTAGAGGAGTCACGTGAACTGAGACGAACATTTACTCAAGTACTATAGCAAAAGTACTGTTCATGTACTGTTTGGCACTATTCATAGCACTACTTATGAACTGTAGCGCATTATCGCAAAAGTGAAAAATGTGGAATAAGGGTCTATAGAAGCATAATCTTGGCTTGTCACTGTAAGGGTCAAATAATTAGCCATTGTCAACAAAAGGAGTTTGCAAGAGTATAAAATTATTGGTGATTTCCCGAACTATCACCAATAATCATATGTTTGTTTTTAGTGTTTGTTTTATACCTATAAAAGGCATGGCTTGTAAATGATAAGAGGCAAAATGCACCCTCCCAAAAAGTAATATTGTGTGGTTCGCTATGAATCCTTAAAGCTCTCTCCTATTTCCCTTTCTACTTAGTATGATTCTCTAAAAACTAAGGATATTCTAATTAGTTCTAATGATATGCTCTGCACTTCCCACAATGTGGCACCTTTGCATCAGAATACTGCTACATTAGAATTTTCTATGATATGAGTAAAAAAATGAAAAGAAATTTGGTGGCTAATAATCAGTCCCTATTCTAAGGTTGAGAGGGCCGTGTGTGTGCATGATAGCATATTTGTCACAAATTTTGTTTTTGTTTTCCTAGCTCATATCATAGGCCTAGAATATGGATTTTTAAGTAGAAGGTGAGTCTCGAAATTTTACTATCCTCCATTTACTTATCATTTCAAGTAATAGAAGCGATTATTTTAAAAAATTATTTTCAAATAATTTATTTTTTTTATGAAATAAACGGAGCTATAGTTGTTGTTTTGTCAATCTTCTATTACAAAGTTTCAAAAATGAGTCCGATTGACCAAAATGGCCCTCTATGTTTGTATCCTATTTTGATGGGTAAATTACTAAATTGGGATAAATCACCTTAACAACTAGTCCAAGCCCACATTTCACTATCATTTCAATGCAAATTGTCATCGCCAAAACAGTTGGGAGTCATTGTCGCCCAATCCAAGCGATAGTCAATTGGTCTCAGTTAGCATCAATTAGACTTGAGTAGCTTTCAGTCAATCATAAGTCGACAATGGGTCATCCTCAGATGGTGCGAATGCATCATAAGACGGAGTCTATTGTCCCATAATGGCTATCCTAAATCCCTCGATAAGCATCGAGCAGTCGGATGTTGTTGCAGATTCTAATTTTTAAAAGATTTTACAATTTAAAATAGTATCGCCCGCTCTCGCATTTGCGAGCTCTCTCTACCCCATGGTAGCGTTTCCCTTTTCTCTCAAACCCTAATCCCTTTTTCCCTGTGTTTCTTCCGTGCTTTCAGTTCCTTTCCCCTGTGATCTCTTCCCCTAGAATCCAAAGGAAAAAAAATGGAAAAAAAAGAAGAATGAAAGTATGTTTGATGAATCGGGAGCCTCTCGATCCCATCAGGCAGGAGGAAACGGATTGACAGCATTCTTCAGGTGAAGTGACGATCGCTGATCTAAGTACTGATCTAAGTACGATCTAAGTAGAATCTCCACAAATCTGTGGGTTTTTGAGTTTTGTCTTGGTGACGAGACCAGAGTGGTAGAAGTCAGGATCCAGGCAAAGTTGAAGCTGGGTGGATTTGAGAATGTTGATAGCCTGAGCATCACGGAAGCGATTGATAGTTAGCGAATATGGAGAGTAAAGAAGAAAATGAAATGAGAGTGGCCACATTATGCAAAAGTCTAGGGTACCTGTGGTCTGAGGAAGACGTAGTCGAAGTGTCTGATGAAATACCTCAACAGAAAAGGGAGGAATGCAGGCGTACTCTATTCGGCAAATTGTTTTCCAAACCAAATGTGAACTATCCTACTTTCATAACCACAATGACAAAAGCATGGAAGGCAGAAGGGATTATATGCTCTCAGAAGGAACCAGGGCTATTCACTTTCGTATTTCCAACGGAGGAGGAAAAACAGCGAATACTAAGGAATTCACCTTGGTCATATTCAACTAATTTGCTCGTGCTGCAGCAGTGCCTTCCCGAAGTCCCTGAGCATTGTTATGATTTCTCTAAGGCAGCTTTCTGGGTGCGAATTGGAGGAGTTCCCCTGCAGTTGGAGAATAGAAAAAAATGTTCAATGACATGGGGAAAAGGATGGGAAAGGTAATAGAAGTTCAACTCGATTCAACAAATAATGCTCAAAACAGAGGAGGTAGAGTTAGAGTTGAGATCGATTTGACATTACCGTTGAAAGCGGGAGCTATTCTGGATATCGGCAACACATGGCTCTGGGTGGAGTTTAAATACGAGCGTCTCCCACACTACTGCTTCTCTTGTGGCAGGATCGGGCACTATGCTACTGACTGCCTCGAAATTCCATATGCAACATCACCCCGGGCATTGAACAAAAAAGGGTCATATGGACCCTGGTTGAAGGCGAGAAACCAGTGATCACAGCCCTTATTGGGATGCTTTCTACGGGAAAATGGAGGAGTATGTCGTGGAAGAGATTGTACCTGATCCATCAACCAAACCGAGGGAAGGGAAATCCATTGAGCAAGAACCAACATCTGATATGCAAATTGTTGGTTCCAAGGTCGGTTCCAAGTTCTTACAAGTTTTCGGTTCCAAGTTCTTTTTTTTTTTTTTTTTTTTTTTTGTTTCATTTTTAGTTTAAAAAAATGGAAATGAATGCAGTAATAATAAACAAACTTGTCATTCATCAAAGAGAATATAACACGAACACAATCTATAATACTCATAAGCATTTAATATTCTAGAATGTGAACTATTTCTCTTTTGCAAAGTCCGGCGGTTCACTTCACAAAGGTATTAGATTAAAACACTGAAAAGATCAGCACTTCCTATATTATGAGCTACAATGGATTTACCTCAAAACCGTCATACCAAGCTGCTCCATTCGTAATTCCTCCTTCAAATTCTTTACTCAATGACATGTTATGGTGAGAGTGACTATATATACTTGCCATGAACCGAAAGGCTTCATCATCAGGGATGGCAAAGTAATGTTTCCTGCAATTTAGGATTGCCAATAGTTATTAAGAATATAGGATATGAAAGCAAAAGTACAATTACTGCAGTAATTTATGAAAAGTTATAAACAACAAATCAAGTAGGCCAATAAAAGATCACATGTAAACTTCGATTAATGTGCAGCACCTTTCTATATTCTGTTGGCCCTCTAAAACTAAAGGATTTCAACTTTTTCGTCAAAAGAAACTACCTCCTCCCAGTGCTGAAAGGCAGAAATAACGGAGTTGTGGGCATCCACCTGGAAAGAAGAAACACCAATATTAAATCAAAAAAGCAATTGAAAAAGGATGACAGGTACAGCGAACAAATCCAAGGTGAAAAGGAGGGTTTGCCTTCTCAGCTTCAAAGAGCTTTTCAATAGGAACATACTGACAATCTGAAAGTAATCCCATCACTTGTCCCACAAGATTGAAGACGACACCAGTTTTCAACTGAGAGGTAGGTGGGCAGTATAGATACACCCTTTTTATCAATCACACACGTAATGCGCATGCTCTACGGTAATTTCTCACATCTTAGCAGACATACCAATGCCAAAAATCTGGACATACATAATCAAAACTAATAAGAAGTTTTCAAAGAGAAAATGAGATACTTGATTAACTATAATTATTGTGCCCACATATGTCAATATATGTGCACTAAAGCTTAAATCATCACATTTGCCAACTAGAGAACAACATGTAGGAGAGATCAATTAATTACATATCTGAGCCTTGAAGGGTCGATGTGTAGCAGTGTCAGAAAATCCTTCACAGTGTGGATGTTTTCCCGACTGAGGCGTTTGTGGAAAGCTCCATCTTTCCCAATCTTTTCCAATCTCCATACTTCATCAAGCAAGGAGGGAGGGTGGTGCTTCTTGTACACCGCAAGCAGAACTAGACACAGAAAGATTTCCTTTCAATATTAAAAATTGCATGACACAAAACCAGAAGAAAACATGCATAGAAGCGATAACTTTCTAATCTATGGAATTGGTGCATTAAGATATTCCATGATTCAATATTCTACAAATCATAGAAAGATAGCTCCACGGTGGTTCCTGCCAATGAAGGATTCAGTCCTTGCTTCCCTTATTCTGATCCCATCAAAATTATCTATAACTCGTGCCCCTATTCTAAATCTACGGCTCCTAGTCCAGCTTGAATTATCAGTGAAAGCAATCTCACCCAAAGAACATACACCATCTTTAAGATTGAGTATTGATTATCCTGTAAGAAGAGGCTTCTTTCCTTCCCTTTCTCTGACAATGTTGTTCTTGAATTCTTCAACAGTCCAATTCTCGGTCTCATCGCTCTCAAAGTCACCCTCCAGAACTACAATTTCAACCTTGGCCAATGACTCAGGCCCAGAATCAACGATTTGTCCACTAAGAGCATCAACTAGAGCTATTTTCACAGTGGAACATTCTTCCCCCTCAATTCTGGCACCAGTAAAGACAGGTAGAGAGAGACTGCTCATAAACTGCAATTGTAAGCTTCTTGTTTCAAAATGATGTACCTCTTTTTCATAACTCCTAGACAGAAAGGTGATCTTGTGTTAGATATACTTATTTGAGAAGGTGCTTAAACTGATGAACAACGGCCTGGAAAAGCAGTTGTTTTTAACCCCAAGGGAGACAACTCCTATATTAAATGGATTTGAATAACAGCCTGGAAAAGCAGTAGTATTCTTGCAAACATGAATTCCCCCCCCACCTAAATCTTACATACAAACCACATTTGTTCAAGAACATCAGGTCGCCGGCTATGGCAAACAAGGGGAAACCAAGAAAATGAACAATAACAACAGAGAGAGGGGGTAGCAGAGATTACCGACACAAAAGGCGAGCTACGAGCGGTGTTAGGGCAGGCACCAAGCGACTTTGAGGGAGGCTAGGTGAGCGACGTCGGCGGCGACTAGGCTAGTAGCGTCACGGCGGCTAGGCAAGCGGCGTGGCATCGAGCGGAGGTCAGCGGTGGCTCGTCGAGCAGAGGCAAAGAACGGGAGAAGATCAACGCTAGAGAACGGGAGAAGAGAGAAACGTGAAGTGAACTGATTATGGAGTTTTTTGATTTGGGGCTTTTTTTTAGCCCTAACCAGTTCTCGTTCCAGAATCGGGAACCGGAACCGGTCCATTTAGAACCGGGAACCGTGCTCACCCCTATTTCCAATTATATGTAGAATACCATTGTCTCCCTAAAGATAAAGCAAAAGTGGCCTTAATTCTCCCACCTGTCTCTTTAATCTTTACTGCATTCCTTTCTTCATGACTCTCTTTCTTGTAAGATAGATATGTGCACAGGATTAAAATACCAATTCATTGTCACATCCTTGTATTAGATGTCCACTTTTTTGCCCTTCTTCTAGAATGAGAATATGTGGTGTTTTCCAACCACACTTTTGAAAATTGGAAAGAGACTTTATAAGACATTAGAAAATAATGGAACAAATTCCAAATGATTCTTGATGTCAATATTTATGTAGCTACTGTCCAATATTGAACAAGACTCGAATTGCATACTGTGACATCCAGAGATTTTCGGTTAATTTCGACCTGGATAAATAAATGTAGTTTGCGTTTCAATCGCTCGGGATTGTGAAATTGGGATGCAAGTGGGCTACATTGGTAAGGAAAAATACCAATTGAAATGATGAGGTGTTGAATGAAATTATGGGAATTAATTTGATTTAATTCAAGAGGAATTAAGGCCCAATTGGAGAAAAACCCTAGCAAAATTCGTATGCCACACTTACCCCCACATTTTGGCCTATCTAAGGGCTTCTAGAAGGGGTAGTTTTGGGCTAGAAATGTGGGTGGATGACAGCCATAGTGGCCCACGTATGGCTGACCTAAGAGAGAGAGAGAGTGAGAGAAAGAGAAAGAAAATTTGGTTTTCTCTTCTTCCCTTCTCTCTCCCGTCGACACTCTCTCTCCCTCTTCTTGCTGCTCATGCCATGGCTGTGCGAAGACCAGAGCAGCCGAAGCAGTAGGTCCTCTCGTCGCCGTCGTTGCTCACCGAAGCCGGAGTTGCCACCGTTCGCCGCTGCACGCCGTCGGAGCAGCCGCACCTCCGCCTCCCTCTTCCCCCTTCTTCTACGCCGGTTACATCTTCTTCTTCTCCTTCTCGGCTGGTTCGAAAAACTGCAGAAGCGGAATCAACGGCCAGCAGCGTTGAAGGAACCGCGACCACGCCGGAGCTGCCTTCGCCGTCGTGCCGGAACGCTGCCGCCGTCCGTCTCCTGCTCGCCCGCTTGAACGCCGTCCACCCTCTGTCTTCCTCTCCGTTCGCTGCTCGGGGTTCCAGATCTGGGAGGACACCGGAGTTGGGGCAGCAGCTGGCGTTGCTGGATCGGAGCTGCCGTTGTCGCCGGTCGCCCGTCCCCGCGCGAGCGCGCGTGCAGCCGTGCTTGGCCGCGCCTCTCACCGCCCCGCCGTGCGACCCCAGCTCCCAACCGCCTCTGTTCAGCTTCGTTTCGGCCAGTACAGGCCACCTCCGGCCACCATGCGCCGCCACCTCGAACCGCCGGAGTCCCCTCGCCCTCCGCCGGCCTTGTTCAGCTCGACTCAGCCTTGGATCTGTCCTCCATCGCCCCCAACCAGCCGCGCACAGAGAGTGCAGAAAATGGGTTTGCAGCGAGGTTTTGGCCCGTTTTGGCCATTTTCCTGAGCCCGGATGCTCGGCCCGCTTTGAGGAAAGTCGATCCTCGCGTCGAGTCTGTCGTGAGTTTTACTCACTAATGCCTTCTTAGTATGCTAATTATACTTAAAGTTGATTAGTGTTAATTTAGTGTAATTAGGTTGTTAGATTAGAATTGATTAGTGATTATTAGTTAATTGCTTTGCATATTAGTGGTGTGATTAGTGTAATTAGATAGAGAATTGCATGTAGTATTTATTGGATGCTTCTTGGGATTTTTCCCGTCCATTATTGGGTGTTAATTAAGCAAATCGGGCCTAGGTGGTATTTTTAGGAATTAAATATTAATTTTCGAAATTAATTATATAATTATTTATTTCCCGGAAATTCAACTGGGATGGCCAGTGACCGGGATTTTATGCTGATGATCATGGCGCAGTCCGTTTATTTAATTGAGCTTTATATTGTGCTAAATTGAATTTATTGTATTTATTTATTTAATTTTCGAAATTAATTATTTAATTATTTATTTCCCGGAAATTCAACCGGGATGGCCGATGACCGGAATTTCGTGCTGATTGTCGATGCGTAGTCCGTTTATTTAATTGAGCCATATTTCATGTTGAATTGAATTATTTGTGAAAGAATGAATTATTCTTTAATTGAATAATCTTTGGTTATTAATTGAAAAAGAACTGGGTTTCGGTTGATAATGCCAAAAGGATCTGAGTGGGCTACAGAAAATGGTGGAATTTATAAAAAGGAAATTATTATGTTTTGGCTAGGGCCAATCGAGTATCCACTTATGGCATTTTATCGGGAATGATAAAACTGGTTATTTGATTGTTTGCTTGGAATGACATGTATACCGGCTCGATGACTCTACGGAGCATCTGGAGACAGTACGGTATGATAAATTGTGTGTATACCGGCTCGATGACTCCACTGAGCATCTTGAGACAGACGATATGATCTACCGCCGATGACTCTACGGAGCATCCGGAAACAAGACGGTATGATAAATTGTGTGTATACCGGCTCGATGACTCTACGGAGCATCCGGAGACAGACGGTATGATCTACCGGCTCGGTGACTCTACGATTGTCTTGAGACAAGACGGTATGATATACCGGCTCGATAATCCTATAGATCATCTTGAGACAAGACGGTATGATAAATGGTTGATCAAGAGATAATTTGATGATACGTAATCGACAGGTCGATTGATCGATGATTCGATCCGAGTGTGTCTTGATGTGATTCATTGCCTTGGTTGGATGTTGTGAATTGAATGATTGAATGGAGATGACCGTGAGTGGTCTTCCTGATATGAAATCGACTAAGTCGATTAGATCGATGCTTCGATCTGTGATGTGATTGCTTGTGTGCCTATTTGATCTGTACTAATATGCAGGTGGAATCTGAGGCTAAGGTAAGTCTTATAATTCATGTTGTGCATAGGCAGCCCTAAGGTGTATTAGTTTACTAATCGGGTCTTAGGAAGTAGAACTTGCTGAGACGTGGTCTCAGTGGTTATTGAATAACCATTTCAGGACCTGGATGAGGAGCCTAAGGAGCATGAATCTGTCGAGAAGATCATTGTTGAGGAACCCGAAGAGGAGTACGTGGAGGAGGACCCCGAGTATGACATCGAGTACGACCCGGATGAGGACTGAAATCCTGTCCTGTCTTGTCAGACCTTGTTTGCATGTAAAAAGATGTTGTGAATTTTCAGTATGAAAAATGTATGGCCTGCTTTTCTATCCCATTGCTTTATTGTCTGGGGAATTATAACCGCTTCCGAGTGTGCATATAAAAATGAAAGGGTCGGCGATACATAGTCCTGGGATATCGCATTTTAAAATCGACCAAAAGTAAGGGATGTGTGCGTGCCTGAGGGTCGGGGCGTGACACATACTGTCGAAATATATTAAGGTCCAATTGGGCTCCAAGGACGTGGGCCAAAATTCTAGGCCCGATCCACTTGTTATAATTGAATTGGAGCAACGCAAGGGCATTCCGCAAGTGGGCCTATCAAGCCAGCCCTCTTCGGCTAAAACTACAAACCCAATTTTAAATATAATGAAAACTTAGGGAATAATGACAAACAATCTTTAAATTTTGGCTTAATATGTAATTGATTCATGAAATTTTAATTTGTTTATTGTGGTCAATTAACTTTAGCCCAGTGTGCAATGTATAGAATGTTTTTATATAGTTTAGGGATTGTATTTGACATATACCAAAGTTCATAAATTACATTAAACAAATTAAAAGTTTATAGACCATATTGTATATTGGAGTAAAGTTCGTAGATCACATTATACGTCAAAAATTTTCATACAATTGAACACGTATCAAAAGTTTGAGGATTGCATCGAACAAATTAAAAGATACCACATTAGTGACCACAATGAAAAAAAAAATTAAAAGTAAAGGAATTAAATCGCACTACGCTAAATTTCAAACGGTGTTTTATGTCAATTTTCCTAATTTAGCCCAAGCCCATCTAAATCATGACTTAAACTACTTAAAACTGAAACAAGTTCAGACTCATTAAACAAAATGAGGCCCTCCACCTTAATTACCGTTGGCCGTTATGTCTCTTCCGTCGTCGCCTTCTTCGTGCTCTTCATATTACCGACCAATAAAGGCTCAACGCAGAGCATGAATTCCTGGAAAATCACGGCTTAATCAATGGATAACACCCTCGACCTCTAATCCGAACGCAACCAAGACACCGCCATGAGTCATATCAGTCCGCTACCGCCAGTGTTATCCTTCGTCGACCGCCGGTGGTCAGAAATCAACCATTGTCGACCATCGCACAAAACCCCATCCACCAAAATTTATCATCACCAAGACGACAATGCAAGGCACCGATCACCATCAATCGCCCATGTTCATCGCAAGACCCACACCAATCACCAGCATTAGCCCTCCCTCATCGGCCAGTAAATTCGCACCACCGGCCCTCTCTTTCTACCACAACATAAGCAAAATAAATAAAGAGCAGAGACTGACCAGCAAACCTATGCCGATGCTTGTAACAATCATCATTTAGGCCTTGGATCCAGGATCATCGTCTCGCCAACAACCGCCATTAGTAACCCCGGGCATAGAACATAAGACAAAGAAAACGGTGAATCAGAAAAAGCACATTCGATCACTGAAAAGGCTATGAAAACCCATCAACATGACTTAATCCGGACCAATATGCTTTCGATTTTGACAAAAACGAGACTGATTTGCGCTGGGTTCTATAGGCGTTTCATCGAACATGTTATCTGCGAGGAATGAGGAAAAGATGCTGACCGTTTCAGGACGACTCGCATCCAGACTGGAGGGAAATCACTCAGAAATGTTCGAAATCAACATAAACCAACTCGTTCAGATCGGACACTATGCAAGAACTAAAGAAACAGAGTCTCAGCTCCCACCTCGCTCAACATAGGGCAGATCAGGGACTTGACGTTACCTGGTCAGCTCAGCATGAAGAGGCTGCAACGGGCCACTGGGTCAAGGCCAGAAGCTTCAAGGATCGTCGATTGTTGAGATCTAGGCTAGCCAGACAAGGGTTCTTGCGATTCTAGCTCTTCATCTCCTACGTCCGCGAAACAAGGCAGAGCAGAGGAGTGAATCCGGAGGGCCGTTGGTTGAGCACGATGAGCGCGTACGCCGAAGGAGGCCGCTTGTCATTGTCGGCGGATGTGGCGGCTGAGGGGTGAAGGAAGGAGGAGCGGTACCATCGGACCAAGGATCGCACCGAGATGGAGCCCCGTCGGTGTCAAGCGGTGGAAAAGATCGAGAACCGGAGGCACCGTGACGTGAGCGACGAAAGTTCGCCCAAGGAGAAGAAAAATGCAGAGGATCCCCTTACTCAAATCGGAGAGTAGTGCCTAAACGTAAGCTTCGGGAGAATGAAAGAAAGAACCTCTGTTTTTTTTTTTTCCTTTCAATCAGCTGCGAAAATTCAGGTGTTAACATGTACGCTGCTACACAAAAATAATGAAGTAAAAAATAAATATTCGTTCGCATTGCTTCTTTATGTCCCTAATTTGAATTAATTCTTTTGTCCCAAATAGCAAAACATGAATAGAGTTAGTTCGAATAAAGGTAGCAACTATTGCATGATATGGACAATGCATAAGAAGATTTCATTACAGGCAAGGCTCCACAATACTCTATAGACATGAAGGATTTCTGGTGTAAAAAAAAAGCAGTGGGAGTGCCAGCACGTAATGTTCGGCGTTTACCCTCGTCGCACGTCTCAATTTGGGTGACAGAGTCTGCAATCAATATGCTTGGGAGCCTTCTAGTTATTGCATATCCACAGCGGGTTGGAAAAGACACATTCCTAACAAATTCTCTTATCCACAAAAATAAATAAGTAAATAACCAAGTGATGGTGCTATTTATGAACTCCATCGTTGCAGAAAGATACTGAGCATCGGACACCAACGGCATGTACTAAAATCGAGCAGATGCTAGTACTTCACGGCTTATAAAGAGTTGTTAGACAATAGGATAGGGCATACTTGAGGTGTATTGAAATTGAACCTAATATTTAAGCCTGGAAATGGCTTTCATTGGCAGTCAGCCAGTCGCTACTTGCCACGCCAGTTGACAAGGCATTAGACACGAGGCAGGGATTCGTGATGGTTCAGCATCAATATTCAGGGCGGGATTAGACAATGAAGTTTTTGACCACTGAAAGGGATTCATGACGACCAGTACGCCTACTGTCCAAGCCGTGCTTGAAACTCCGTATCTGTTCCATCCCACCATTCTTTGCTGGCAACGGTAATTGCTGTGGTTCCTAAATACTTTGACAGGACATGCAAAAAGAGAAGATTAAACAGCATTCGTGTTTGCAACTTTCTGGTCAAGGGGTGCGTCCAAATACTCGAACGGTCTTCGGTGCTTATTCGCAACTCTTCTATTGACTTTGTATTTTAAGCCCATCCGAAATTACCGGAACTATATCTGAAGTGATTTAGGCAATTTGAGTCCTCTTTCTCCCACATCATTCCAACATATAGGGGTTCCAAGAGCTCTGCCATACAATGCTTCAAACGAAGCCCTAAGTTTGGTTTACCAAATATCTGGGCTTGGAAGGTTTATGTACAGAAGATGTTCCAGTTTCGCATAAGCTCTGACTTTGGATCAAGTGGGCATGTGATGCTGTGTGTATGTGATTTCTAGGATTGTTGACTTCGTAGATAATTATCTGTCAAACCTGTGGCTGATGGCTATACAAAGTTAAGCAGGAGAAATCACGTAATTTTTCCTAAAAACTCATTCTAATATGAAGGAAAATAAGTTTGTAACAAGCATGCAAAATAAATTAATTTGTCGAGCTCAAAATAAAGTGCAGTGTAGTGCACGATTATCACTTTCACTATGCCAATGCCATCTCATCACATACTATCTTGAAGCTTTTGATGAGTACATAACTTACTTTACAAGAGAAACAAACCGAAACTTACTGGCAAAAGCAATCACTACGTAAGCTTTGAAGTGTATCTCGCAAATAAGAAACTCAGAAGAGAACCCTAGAGCTGAACAGGCATAGATTTGTCTATCTCCGGTCCGCAGCCACACAGAAAAAACAGAACAAGAACAGTAAGGGGGAAAAGCGACAAAACACTGTGGAGTTAGTAAAGTTCAAGGACATCGGCGTTGACTTGAATTCACCTCTCTGATGCCAAACATATAGTTCTTGAGCATGGAATTTTAGCACTAGCAGAAGTCTTTATCTTCCATGGCTGGTGATGCAAGGCATGATTTGCTCCTTTTAAGAACTTGGACTTGAAATATCCGGCGATCTCTTGTGGAAATGATCTTTCTTGCTGATTTGAAGATTCAGAGACAGTTGACACTGCTAGTACATAAAAACAGTAAAAGAAACATGGTTTGAAACTAGACTTTCAATCCGTAAACTTGTCAAAAATAAGTATAGGAGGGGGGTTGCGGCGGCGTAGCAGAGGGGTTTTCTTAGACCAATTAATCTGTTTATTTGATCTTCCCTCCATCTATGTAAATTTCCAGGACGTGAGAAATCTTGCTCCAATCCTCACTTCTCTCTGCAACTCCACACCTCAATTTCCCGCATGCATCAATCCTCAGCTCTATCAAAGTGTGATGCGGCCAAGGCCATCTGGTAAAGAGGAAGACCTGGCACAGTCCTCGATCTTCAGTTTTCTCAGTGAAGAACATTTCTGTAGCCACTCGGCAATACATTCAAGTTTGAGGCAATTGGCAATATCTATCCTCCGAAGTGAACTGGCAGACCCTTCGAGCCACTGGGGTAAAGAAACCATTTTCGAGAATCCTGCAAACATCAAGGATTGAAGCCTCCACATGGAGAGTGGTCCATTACTTTCGCTTTGTGACAAGTTCAAGTTACTGCAGTTGCAAATCAATAGATTCTCAAATACTTTCAATATGCCTTGTGGTAAGGAGGCCAACTCAGGACAACCCCTATAAATAATTTACAGAGCATCGTTCGTGAGTATAAATCGTCAAACTAGGCCTCCAAATTCTTGCACTTTCTAATGAATAGACACTGCGGAGAAGTCAAGCATCCTATTCCATTCTCCAACAAAAGCAGCTGTTTCATGGTTGTCTACAAAAAGTGGAGGCTGATCATATTATAGATGTTTGGGGCAATTGCTCAAGTTTGTCACACCTGGGCTAGGCAAATCCTAAGCTCTGCAAATGGCGAAGCTCGTACACTGAATTAGGGAGTTTCTTGATCTTATAGTTTAGGCACGAATGAAGAAACATCAAATGCTTTAGAATGCCAATAGAACTTGGCATAGGTCAAGCTAGAGTCTTGCAGATAAAACCCGTGCAAGTGCTCGAACCTCGAAATGCACATTTCCATAAGAACCTCCCAGCAGCCCCCTGCTTTCTTGTAAGAAACATGAGGGAGCACATGCGGCTAGTTTGCTCTAGTGGCTGGATAGCTCATCTTCCGCTAGAAGAGAAGGATCAGAAAATGACAGATGCCAAGTAGTCGGGCGAACATCCTACGTGCGCATGATCACCCGGAGGATTCGGTCTGCACAACCAAAATGGCGAATGTGCGCATGGGGTCATGCATTTTAAAGGTGAAGAAGAGAAAATAGTCTTGTTCGACACCATTGAAGAAGGATCATGACCAAAGCTCCTCCAAATATATTGCGAATTTGGAGCGTAAAACTTCCAACTAAAATTATCATTATGAGGTTGCAAAAAGTCGCACTTCCAAATTGAGATGAGTCTATATTTCATGGTCTAACTTACTTTTGTTTGCGTAGTTAGGTCATCTAACTTTTTTTGTGCAAATGGATCCCACCATTTCCCTGATAAATGTTTCGATTTGCCTTTTGATCTTTCGCTTTTACTTTTTACTTAAAATATGTGAATTTATAAATAAAAAAATTTCACAATCCACAAAAACACAAAGTTGGTAATATATATAGTCACCCTAAATTTCTTCTTAAATTTTCCTATAATTATTTTTATCTTAGCGTGATACTCAAATGATGAAACTTATTGGTGGACCCAGAGTGAGATGAGGAATTGAAACTTTATATGAAATTTCATAAAATCTTACCTAGACTTAATTAATACATGCATAGAGCAACAAATTGGCTAGGGGCTCACTATCCTGCCAACCCACACTTCGATCCGGCAGGTGAGATAGCGGATTCGACATGATATTGTGACAATGAGTTCTCGAAGTTCAGTTCATGGGATTGGCTTCTTTAAGTGGTGTTTACCAAATTGAAGTATCTTCCAACATGGAAATTTTAATATTAAAAAGTATCTTTGGTATTATCATGTAAAACGTAGTTAGAAAACATAGAAAGGAAATAAATGAAGAAAAACTCAGAGGCAAGTGAGGAGAGAGAAAGATAATGACCGACAAACTCATTGATTAAATAAAGACGACATTGACACGCGACGCACAACACAACATAACACAACACGTCGACATATTGTTTTTAAAAAATGAGAATTCTAACACGTTAGAATACGTTATATATTAAGTGTATATTTTTACATATACATGATAAATTATCATTTTTATGATTATTTTAATTAAATTAATTTGATTCAAATTCATAAATAAATAATAAAAAAAATCCTAGAATGAATTTACACTAAAAATATTAATCCACTATCTATAAATATCATTCATTATTTCAACTTGACAAGTTCAATTCCATTCCAATAATCTATAAAACTTGAAGGAAAAAAAAAAAGCAATTTATATTATGTACTAACATGTCAAAGTGTTTCGGAAGGGAGGTGAAGAAAAAAAAAACTTGAGGGGTAAATTGTATATCACGGAAAGTAAAAGTCGAAAGGAAAGGGAAGACTAGAATTTTCTTTTCTCCCATTTTATTATTTTATTATTTTTATTATTTTACATATTTACATTTTGACCATTCATTTAATGAAAATTTTTAAAATCGACCCCATATATGTCGGAATTAAGCGTTAGAATTCCGAATACGAATGTCGGAATTCCGAACTCGAGTATCGAAAAGTGTCGGGAAAGTTGGTCAGGTATCGGATTTTTTTATACATGTTGACCAATTGTAAAAGAGTGTTGGACATGTATCGGAATGTTTAACATAATATGAAAGCTCCCGGAGAGTGTCAATATTTTATAACTCGCTGATAGGGCAAATCTTTGGGCAGACTTGGGCAGACTTGGGCGAGCTTGGGCCTATAACTCCTCAAGGTCTTGCCTAGGCCCCTCTCCAGGGAAAAACATGGGTGGGCCAAGCCCGCTCATCCGCCCACCTTTCTTTAAAAGAATCAGCTAAAAATAAAGAAAAATCGAAAAAAATAAGAAACACTTTTAAGGCCCTGTCTTATAAGTGAGTTTTATACTATCTCCTCTACCATATTATAATTTTATCCTACTAGTGTTTATACGTGCCAAATATTAAAATAAAATTACATGCTGAGTTTGTGGCCCAAGTTCTTGCCAATTCGAAGTTCAGATTGAAGGACAATGATTAAAATAGGTTGGAGTCATGTTTGGAGGAGTTGGGATTGCAGTAGTATATGGCATCAAGAGCCGGGCCAATGGCCCAAGTGGATGGCCAGGCGAGCCCGGTCTTTTGTAGCTAATCAAGACAAGTCGCACTATACGTCAACCCAAGAGGCATCTTCCTCTCCAGGACTTCGAAAGGGTACTTTTGGAACACCAATAGGCATAAAATGAAAGAAAAAAGAATTAAGTACTATATTTCAAGCACCCGGCCACATTAAGGCCTGGTGCCTTGGGTACTCTGAAAATGTCATTTGGCGCGAAGTATTAGGTGGGCACCCCGGACATGTCAATCCACATTAGGACCATCAGTTTCGGGGTGGATGGATTCCCGACCAAGAAATGCTCCGGCCAAAGCACAGTAAGAGAGATAGGCATTTGCCTGGAGGCTTGTCACACCTTGCAAGCTCTTCTCAAATCACGCGATACTTAGAAAATGAGAAAAGATAAAGCGCTATGATTCTCAAAGACAATGGACGTGCATAATTTGATAGGTTATGCTTATTCACTATGATCTCATTTCGTCATTGAATCCATTTTCATAGCTGGTAGTTAGCTCTATGGGAAAAGAAACCCTAGTTTGGAGTTTTTATATAGCACGTGGTGTGTTTAGGGTTTTAAGCAGAGGGCTTTTTTTTGGGGGGATGAAAAATGGCCTTGACCGACCTATGTGGACCCTATTAGTTTACATTGGATCGGGCCAACCCAAGATGTGATGAAATTGAGCGGGGTGAAGTAATTAATTAATTATAGGTTATGCTTATTCTTATTTGTAAGTGAACAAACATGATTACGTATTTTAGTACGCAGTTGAAATTTTTTTATTTAAAAAAATAAAGAAGTGAATGATGATTAGAGTTCAAGAGGATTCAGACAGTTGAAGACGTTTCTACATTATCGCCAGAGGTATAAGCAGGGTTGGTTAAATGGCAAAGTGTCTCACATGAGTGAAATTTTTATCTTGTTGTCATCGTTGTGTGGTTAAGTGAAACTTGATTTATGGGTAAAATTAGAAAGGATCTAAAAGTGAGATGTGTGTCACTATTCTGGTTATAATAAAGTAATGAAGATCAATACAAGGAAAAATAATTGTTAGTAATGAAAAAAAGAATAAGCGATTGCTAGTTGGCATCTTCTGCGTTGCTTGGCGGGCTGGCGGTGGCGATAAATGGTTGTGGATATTACCGATGAGGTGATGAGAGGGAGATTTATTATGGTACTCTTCTGAAGGTTTCTTTTTTATTTTTCATATCTTAATTTTAATTTTTAGATTTCTTTTATTCATTACATTTAGAATCAAGCTAACAAGATACACTGGAGAAAAAAAGATAAACAAAATATCAAATCTTAGAACTATAGTACATTTGTCTATCCATACCAAATCTCTAAGTGAGAGATTCCTCTTTTGACCTCTCAACTTAAATTACCTCAAACATTAATAATAACACAAATTAATTTTATATGAATTCGTGTCTAGCATTTGACTATGCAAACCGCTATTAACCGCCACTCTCCACCACAGTTGAGTCTCCACTATCTAAATGCAGTTAGTTAATTGTCAAACAAGGGCATAAAAGATTAGTTACGTCATCTTCTTCTTTTTTATGACGAAACTATTCATCTTTTGAAGATTTTTAATTGGTGCCAACGGCCCAATTTACTGTTGATTGGCGCACATATTTATTCGAACCATCAATATTTATTCGAACGGATTGCATAAAAAATTATCGAAGTTGCGTTTTTTAAAGAAGAACTTCAAAGTGGCCCTTTAAACTTTCTCTTTGATTCAAAATATATATGTGCATTCGTATTGACAATCTATTCTTACAAAGTTTTACAAATGATCAACTCACCAAAATTGCCCTGTATGTTTGTATTTTATGGTCAACATGTCATTTAAAATTAAATCACCTCGACAACCTCCTAATACATATTTCGAATGCAATTGTCATTGCGAACGGGCTTGGGGTCACTGTCACTCGATCCCAAGTGGTAGTCAATTAGTCTCAATTAGCGTCAATTGGACTTGAGTAGCTTTCGGTCGGGCATGAACTAGGTAATCATTCATCCTTGACCGGTGCCGATGTGTTTTATATCATAGTCAATTGTCCCAATGCCTATCCCTAATCCCAACGGGCGTCGTGTAGTTGGGTGTTGTCGACAAAATCCAATAATTACAATTTACATATTTGTTAATTGAAAAGATATGAAAAGTTATCACATACATGTCAATGGGCTAAAGAAATCTCATTTTGAATCAAGCCTGCAAGGGTGGGAGGCGCCGTGAAATTTTTTTCATTCTCAATTCCTAACTTCTAGATTTCTATTTTCTAATAACACAACATTTTGAGGTGCTTCAAATTTTTTATTATTATTTAGAGGGGTAAATTAACCCTCAACATAAATAATTAAATGGAATTGCAAAATACAAAATGGCCGCTTTTGCTTTGTGGATAGCATCGCACAATTTCTGAAAGAATTTGACTTATAAGAACATTGTTCATGAAATAAACAAATCGAAAGTCACCAGATTAGCAATCATTTGAATCATATGCATATCCATATTTCATTTATAAATGTGTCGAAAAAGAGGAGGAGTTTGCTTATGCCGACAGATCAATTTATTCTCTTCCTTCCGTCGACGTAAATCTCAAGGATGAGAGCGATCTTGCTCCAATCTCCGCAAATTCTAGCTATGGTCGTGGAGCATGCACAGCGAAAGCTCTTATATCAATTGATGAAAATACATAAAAGTCATTTAAAGAAAACACACATTTTTATTGAATGCACTTTCCATAATATTGGCCGAGAGAACTCTTCATACACACTTATAATCGCACAAATATTTCTAGAAAGATATATTTCTAGATATTTCTAGAGTGACCAAGTTATCAGCAAGACATTACCACCCCATTCTTATAAGAAAATATCTTACGGGACAACAACTACGTATCTAGTTATTTAATCGCAATTATCTTCTTCTTCAAACATCGGTGTTCTTGCTCAATTCCCCTGCAATTAAATTATCTGCGGCTCTTGTGGAAATGATTGTTTCTTCGGATTCCAAAGCGCCGCGTGGCAGTTAACCATGCAAGTAAATTAAGACAATATAAGGAACATGATCTTAAAATATCAAATTTAAATTTATAAACGTGTTGAAAAAAAAGGGAGTTTGGTTTTACCGATGGAACAATTTTAATCAATCTTCTTCTCTATTATCGTCTTCTGAGCCTTCTTCACAAGTGCTCAATTCCCCGCAATTAATTATCTGCAGCTTTGTCAATGTGGGGATGAGGCGAATGCCATCTGGCAGAGAGGACAATTTAGGACAGCTTCCAATCTCCAGTGTGCTCAGAGAAGAACAATTTTGCAGCCACTCGGGCAATACACTCAAGTTGGGACAACGCCTAATTCTTATGCTCTGCAATGCACTTGCAGAACGTTCAAGCCACCCGGGCAACGAAATTAGTTCCGGTAATTCTTCGAGTGCCAAGAATTGAAGCCTTGACATGGAGCATGGTTCATTACCATCACCTTCTAGTAGCCTCAAGCTCTCGCAGGTGCAAATTATGAGATGCTCCAATGCCTCCAAATTCTTGATGCCTTGTGGTAAGGAGGCCAAATTCGGACAATTGTAAATAAACAACTGACGGAGCGACGTCAGCAACTGGATATCATCGAACAAGGCCTCCAAATTCTCGCACTTCCCAATGAATAGACACCGCAAAGACGTCAAACATCCAATTCCACCCTCCGGGAAACGCTCCTGTTTCGTGGTTATAATCAAAACACGGAGGCTGATCAAATTCTTGATGTTTGTAGGCAGTTCCTCGAGTTCATTGCACCCATCAAGATTTAAGTTCCGCAGATTGCAAAGCTCGCAGACCGATTTCGGAAGTTTCTTGATTTCCCGGTTGTTTTGTAAACTAAGAAACCTCAAATGCTTTAGACCGCCGATGGAACTAGGCAGTCGGTCAAAGCTAGAGTGCTTTAGCCATAGCACTCGCAAGTACTTGGATGGCAAAATGCATTTCTCTAGAAAGAACTCCTCAGAGCCACAAGATCCCAACTCCTCACACACGATGGTGCGAACGTGGCTCAGTTTGCTCAAGCAACCACTTAGCTCATATTTTGGTACACCATGGAGGTTGGGAAATGATAGATGCCGTGTCGTGGGGTAAATATCCCGCGTCCACACTTTTATGTTGGACGATTCGGTTCGTGCCATCGAAATGGCAAGGTCGTAAATGAGGTCGTGCATTTGGAAACCTAGGAATGGATAAGAGTCATCGAATGGATAAGAGTCATCGACAATATTGAAGAACGATCTCGAGAGCAGCTCTTCCAAGTACCGTTGTCCAATTTCTTCCAGATCCTCCTCATTATTTCTGCTGGGTTGGATAAACCCATTCAAGATCCACAATTGGATCATTTCAATGTCGTAAAACTTTTGATTCTTCGAGAATATTGAGCAATAAGTGAAACATTGTTTCAAGTGAGACGGCATTAGATCGTAGCTTATTCTCAGTGAAGGGAAAATATCATTTTGCAATTGCCACATCCCACTATCTCTTACATATTCCCAATCGCTCTGATTGATATTTGCATACAACAAGCTTCCCAAGGCCTTTATCGCCATAGGATGTCCCCCGCACTTGTTCACGATTTCCTTGCCGATTTTCATAAGGTCCAGGTGATTCTTCTCTTGCCCTTGATCAAATGCATACTTTACGAACAAAGTCAAAGAATCCTCCCACGAAAGGTTGGCCAAATTAAGTGGGGGACCAGTGCCCATAATCTTAGCGATGGCTTGATTTCGTGAAGTCACGATGACTTTACTCCCTTTAGAAAGGCCTTCAAACAAATCCATCAGTTCCAAATAATCATTCCTACTCATTTGCCACACATCATCCATTACGAACAAACACCTTCGGTTCTCCACGAGGTTTCTTAGGCAATTTTGTAGCATCTCAAAGCTCCAATTCTCAAATTTTGCTTTGCCACTAAGAGACTCGATGATGTTTCTTATTATATTTGCAATTTTGAATTCTAGTGGCATGGATAACCAAACTTGGTTGTTTTTGAAATACTCCTTTACCTTTTCATCATTGTATACTAATCTAGCAAGAGTCGACTTTCCAATACCTCCCATTCCAATTATTGGAAGGACTTCTATAATTCCAGCTCCAGCATCATCCCATCTTGTCAACATCTCTATTATGCTTTCCTTTTCTTTGTTTCTTCCGATCACAATCGAAGCAAATACAAAAGAATGAGTTTCCCTCCGCGGAACTATGGTCCTTTCATGAACGTTAGTCGAAAAGGCAAATCGAGCTTTTTCTTCATCGATCCCATTGACTCTCTTTATTAGTTTTTTCATATTTTGTGCCATCTTAAATTGGAAAATCATCTCGGATATCCACGAGTACAAGCAGCGTACCTTCCTTTTGAGGGTCAAGTGCTCAGTGGACTGCACTTGCCTCCACAAAGCCCTGGCTTCGAATTCGTCTAGCGTGTCCTCGGCATCATAGCACCAGTTTTTTAGCCTCAACAACCAAAGGTGCACAGCTTTGTTTTCTATTTGCTTCTGCTCAGCATCGGCAAGCACCGTTTGGATCATCTCTAGCGTGTTCTTGAGCTTCTCTCGATCATCCTTGACGCCACATACCAGTTGAATTTCTTCAACAACCGATGAATTTAATTTTTCTACAAGAGGTCCAAGGATGCTAGAGACGACCTCAGTCATGGTTGTGATTGGTGTTATCGGTTTTCGAGGAGTTTAGTTAGGCAGTATGCAGGAACTAAGCTCGTTATCAGGAGGATGATAGCAAACGAAAAATGATTTTGGCAGGTTATGTAGGCATAGATATTGGATTGGTGCGAAAGAGAACACGGTAAGCACGGGGGAGGCAGAAATGGTGAAGGACGAGAGCAGAGAGATAGAGAGAGAGAGAGAGAGAGAGGGGGCAGTACTTGCGAAGTGGAAATTGAGACTGGAGAGAAGGCGATGGAGGAGGCGGCAGCCCTCTCTCTCTCACTGGCGATTGGGAAATGAAACCCTAGTTTCGCGCGTTTGGAGGGCGGGTAGAGATGATGGACCCATTAGTGGAAAATGTGCTTGACCGACCCATCAAGGCCCCGTTGGTTCCGACAGTGGATCGGGCCAGTCCAATATGTGATGAAATTGAGTTGCATGAGCTAATTAAATTATGGGTTAAGCTTATTTGTAGTTGTAAGTGAACGAACATAATTATCTATTTCATTACACAGTTTGAAATTTTTAACAAAAAAATAAAGAAGTGAATGATGATTCGAGTTCGAGAGGATTTGGAGAGTTGAAGACATTTTTACATAAACGTTTGAGCGAGCTTAGTTAAATGGACAAGTCTCTTTCATGATTGGAATTTTTAAGTTTTTGCGGTCATTGCATGGTTAAGCGATACTTGATATGAGGATAAAATTAAAAAGGACCTAAAAGTACGATATGTGTCACTGCTTTGCTATTAATAATAGAGATAGAGATCCATATGAGAGAAGAAAATAAGGTTGATGAAAGGTAGGAACTGTTAAAATGTATTTCGAATTTGAGTCTAGATATAATCCAACGCGATGAGTATGTGAGGACGATCCACTGCATTATTAAAGTAAAGAAAAGTTGGCAAAAGAACTGTCGGCCAACTCCAATTGTCGATGGTATGCTAAAGAAAAGGAAAGGAAAGAGAACTGTCGGGCATCCTTTCTTTTGTTTGTTTGTTGTGCAAGTGGCAAGCTGGCGTGCATGATTAATCGGGACTGGCCACACTTCCCATCACATGAACAAGACACGCGGAGACTCTTTAGTGGGCGGAAAAGGACTCCCACAAATTGCTTTATGATGGCGATGGAGGCCCGTGTCTTAAGTAAAAAAAATAAAGACAGAGAGAAAAGAGAGGGCAATCATAAGAGAGAGAAAGGGAAGACGAAGTGCAGTGATGGCCATAACACTACTAGGAAGAATGAAGAGAGAGAACTATGAGACTACCCAGAAGAGACCCAAGAAAAAGTACAGAGAGAACTATGAGTTATTGGGGTTAGGAAACACTAAGCATGCTTCAGTGCTCTAGTGTTGTTATAATTCTTTCGTATTGCTTATTCTATATCGAAATGCTACTCTCCACATACACGTAGTTGATGTGAAATAAAGGACAGGGCAAATTGAAAAATGATAAAATAGACGGAACAAACAAAATAAATTGGATACTAAATTTATATAGTTTAATTAATATGATTTACATTAATGGGAAAGCAACATAGAATCCCAAAATAAAAAAAGCACTATCACCAATATCACAACAACACTTGAAAGACTTTAGTGTTTCTCATCCCTCATAATTCCTAATAAAATCTCAGTCTCAGAAATAACATAAATTCGGTTCATAAAAATTTAATTGGCTAATGACTTGCGTGTGATTATAACGAGAAGAAAACCCTATATGCTAGGAGAAAAAGAAGAAGAAACAAAAAACCCTCTATGCTAAATCAACGACACAAGAATCTTCACGTCCCCTCCCTGCTCAGCTAATGGAAGCATAAGCATCAAGGGGACCACTCCATGATAACAAAATGGAGTCGCATCTTTTCCTGGTGCGTTTCTTCGTTGGAAGTCTCTCTCGTCTCTAATGCAATAATGAGAGAGAGAGAGAGAAAGACTAAAGCAGGTTTTTAAAAGACTTAAGATTAAGAAACAGGTGGGAGATCTGCGCTGGCGTTGGAGATTAAGATTGATTGGGGATTAGGGGACTCTGTGATTGTGAAAGTAAACACCACATCCAATTTATCTAATTTTGACTCTCATGGGAAAGGTAGGTATAATAGCTTTAGCGTGTTGAATGAGAATAAGAGGTAGGTGAAAGGTCTGCAAGACAGGCTACCTGTAATAATGCGATAGAGAGGAAGAGTCCATTGTAGAGTCATCATCATTGTCCTTGTGGCCCCCTCCATGTTATGTATGTGGGGCTTGAAATTCGATGCCGTTCCAATTGGACTCGGAATAACTTCGTCTAAATTAAGTAAAAGCAAAAGTGGCCCGTATTCTGCTACCTTTCTCTTCAATCTTTACCGCATTCCTTTCTTTGTTCTCTGTTTCTTATAAGACATTATACTATCAAATGAGTGACTCGGATTGAATTTGGATTGAATCATAAATAATCAGATCTAAATTGACCTATTAATTAATTTATGATCCATTTAATTGTAATGTAAATTTCTTAATCCATATCTAAATCTTAACCTATCTGACTTTTATTGCTAAAATACTTCCGTATATAACCCAATTCAAGAAAACTCGTTTCTTATGGTTATTTAAAAACAGTATATTGCTAAAACATTTCTATGCAATACAAACCTAGTAGACAATTTTATAAGGCTTCATTTATTTTACAAAAAATATGACACATTTATAAAATATTTTTTTCAATAAGTTATTTTAAAGGAAATAGCATTATTTTTTGGTATTTGGCTAAAACTTGAAAATGAACTTAAAAATAATTTCTATCCTTTGGTATGTAAAGTCTGATTTGATTTTCCTCCATGCACTTCTTCTTCTTTGTTTGATCACCAATCTTGCTAATAGCTAGTGAGGCTCAAGCTTGCTCGAGACCAATGAGCTCAAGTCTTACCAAATTGGAGAGGCTCGAGCCTTGCTAGCTCCAAACATTGAGCTCACCTCTCGCTTGTGGCTAGCCGTTGGCCATTATGGTGGCCGGCCACCGGTCGAGGAAGAAAGAAAAAGGAGAATTATTATATTTTTTATTTTTTAAAAAAATGTTTTTATAAAGCTGAAGAGGGAGAGAGTGTGTGAGCCATAATTCTACACTCAACTCATTTATGCCCTTTTTCGACTAAAAAAAAAAACTCATTTATGCCCTTTTATTTTAAGATTATTTTTTAAAACCCATTTAAGATAGGCTCTTCAAATTGAAGTAATCTATTTATTTTTTAAATGAGTCATATATGGCTTTAAGACACATTTTTGACAAGTTTATAAGGTACAAGTGCATAGAGAAGAACAAGCTCCTTTTCATTGCTTAATCCCAATATTAGATGCCCACTATTTTGCCCTTCTACAAGAATGAGAACTATTGGTTAAGAAGTATGTGCTGTTTTCCACCCACAATTTTGAAAATTTGAAAAAAGACGTTTTAAACACTAAAAGCTAACGGAACAAAATGTTAAATGATTTTAGGTGTCAATATTTGTGTAGCTGCTATTCAATATTAGATAAGAGTCGAATTGTATACATCACGACAGAAAAAAGCGAACGTCACTTTTAATTGCTTCGTGATGTCTCCAATTTGAACTAACTCCCAAATTCCAAATGTCGGTGTTAAATATAATAAGTTCAATAAAAAGAGACAACTATTAAAATATATTTTAAATTTGAGTCTAGGTAAAATCCAACACGACAAGATTGTGGGGACTAGGCACGGCACTATTGAAGTAAAGAAAAGTTGGCAAAAGAACTGTGGTGGGGAACACCAATTGTTGATGGTCCGCAAAAGAAAAGAAAGGAGAGCTGTTCATTTCTCTTTCTTATGTCTTTCCCGTTCTCGATATGTGTGGTGCTCTCCTTTTCGTTTGTTGTGCAAGTGGAAAGCTGGCGCGCATGATGAGTCGGCATTGGCCAGACTTCACCCTACGTGAAGAGGACACACGGTGACTTGTTTAGTAGGCGGAAAAGGACTTCCACAAATTGCTCTATGACGACGATGGAGCCCCATGTCTGAAGTGAAAAAAATAAAGACAAAGAAAAAGAGAGGGCAATCATGAAGAAAGAGAAAGGAAGATGAAGCGCAGTGATGGCCATTCAATGGTCATGGTATGGTATGGCCATTCCTCCTCTTCTCCTCCTTTCCTCTTCCCCTTGGAGCTTCCTCAGAGGAAGAGGAAGAATGAGGAGAGAACTGTGAGACTGTGACGGCCCGAGCGCCACTGTGCGGGGAGGAGGGATGGCGGTGCGTTTGCATCTCGGTCCTCGGACGTGCGCAAGGAAGATGTTCCTCTCTTGTCCCACATCGCTTAGGAATGGAGTTCTGGGCTTGTTTATAAATGCTTAGACCCCTTTAATTTGTGTGATGCGTTTTAAAATCGTGAGAACTGAGTGTCCAAAGCGGACAATATTACACAGTGGGGCCCGGGTCGTTACAAATGGTATCAAAGCCGACTCCCGACCGCGTGTGGAACCACAGTGAGGACGTTGTGCTCCTAAGGGGGGGAGTGTGACGGCCCGAGCGACGGTACACAGGAGAAGGGATGGCGGTGCGTCCGCGCCTCGGTTCTCGGACGTACCCAAGGAATGGGTCCCTCTCTTGTCCCACATCGCCTAGGGAGGAAGTTCTGGACTTCTTTATAAAGGCTTGGACCCCTGGGCTTGTTTATAAAGACTTGGACCCCTTTAATCTGTGTGACGTGTGGACTCAGTGTCCAAAGAAAATGTACAGAGAGTTTCGCAAAACATTTCATAGTGGGTTTCATATTGTGATTATACTCGAATGATTTAGGTATTAAATTTTTATCTCGTAATTGGACCTAAGAAATGTTGAATATATTTGAATGCTCGAGTACTGTTATAATCTCTATTGTATCGCTTGATTTATAAAATTTAAGGTAAGGTAAGCTTATCAAAACTGAAGTAATTCATTTATCATGAGTTTAAAATCCATTTTTATAGGTTTATATTACAAACTAATAGAATAAATATTAAATGATTTTAGGTGTCAATGTGTAGCTATCAATCAAATATTAAATAAGAGTAGAATTGCATGCACTACAACAGAAAAAAAGGAAGTAACAAGTAAACATGATTTGAATTAATTTTCCAAATATTGATGTTAAATAAAATAAATTCATTGAAAGATAGGAAATATTAAAATATATTTTGAATTTAAATCTATATAACACCCGACATGATGAGAATGTGCGGATGATCCATTGCGTTATTGAAGTAAAGAAAAGTTGTGCAGATGATCCACTATGTTATTGAAGTAAAGAACCAATTGTTAATAACCGCTAGGGGTTTGAGATGGGGGAGGTGGGGAGGGGGTTAGAAGTTGGAACATTTAGTTCAAATATAAGTTTCGAATAATAGTATGAACAAAAATTTGATGGTGAATTGGGAATTAGAATAGAATGGAAAAACGATTTCAATTTTTAGTGGTCTGCAAGTGAAAAGAAAAGAGAGCTGTTTATTTCTCTTTCTTATGTCTTTCCTGTTCTCGATATGCGTGTAGCTCTCCTTTCTTTTGTTTTTTTGGTTGTGCAGGTGGAAAGCTGGCGTGTATGATTGATCGGTACCGGCCATACTTTACATTACATGAGGGAGACAGGCGTGCATGCCCCATGTGTGTGAAGCGAAAGAAAGAGAGAGAAAAGAGAGGGCAATCATGTAGAGAGAGAAAGGAAAGATGAAGTGCAATGGTGACCATTCCTCCCCCCCCCACGAAGCTTCCTCTATCTTAGCGCACACAGGAAGAATGAAGAGAGAGAACTACGAGACTACCAAGAAAAGAGGGAGAAAATGTACAAGAGAGTTCTTCTCGAAGAAATTTCAGAGCAGTTTTCTTATCGTAAATATACCCAAATGATTTAGCCATTAAATTCTTATGGTTATAATTTGTTTAATTTCTTATTTAAGTTAATAGATGTAATTTGATCTAGAAAACATCGAATATATTTGAATGCTCGAGTGCTGTTGTAATTTTTATTGTACTACTTGATCTATAAATGGACACACTGATGGAGCCACGTGAATCCAGTGTTAGATTAATGTTTTCTCCTTTCCTCCATTTGACCCATTTGTTTGGTCCGTATTCATGACAACAAACTGCATTTTTGCATAAAATGGACAATGCATAAGAGGATTTCATTACGGACAGCCCTCCACGATACTCAATGCGGATTTCTAGTGTTAAAAACAGTTGTGGGAGTGCCAGCACATAATGTTTGGTCTTTACCCTCGTCGCAAGGATAGTTATTGCATGTCCATAGCAGGGTTGGAAAGCACACATTCCCGATAAAATCTCTTATCCTTAAAGGAACTGAATGATTGTGTTATTCATGGACCTCAGTGTTGCAGAAAGACATTGAGCATCGGACAACAACGACACGTACTAGAATTGAACAGATGCAATAGAGAGAGAGAGAGAGTTGTTAGATAATAGGACGGGGCAAGCTTGAGGAGTATCAAAGTTCAACCTAATACTTAAGCCAGGAACTTGCTTTCATTAGCAGCCTGTGGCCACTTGCCACCCGAGTTGACAAGACATTAGATACAAGGTAGGAAGAGAGAGATTCGTGATGGTTGAGCATCTAGATTTAGGGTGGGATTTCACAATGGAGTTTTGATCACCAAAAGGGATTTCGGACGAGCCAGTGAGCCTACTGCCGAAGGCCATGCCTGAAACTCCGTATCTGTTTCATCCCACCATTCTTCGCCCGCAATGGTTGTTGGTGTGGTTTTTGAATTCTTTAACAGAACAAGAAAAAAAAATAGATTCAACAACATTCGTAAGACTTTCTGGTCAAGAGGTGAGTCCAGAGACTCGAATGGTCTTTGATGGTTATTTGCAACTTTTCTAATGAATGTGCAATTTTTAAGCCCATCCCAAATTACAGGAACCGTATCTGAAGTGATCCGTCTGGGCCCTCTTAGTTTACAGTGGATCGGGCCAGTCCAAGATGTGATGAAATTGAGTGGCGGGAAGTAATTAATTAATCATAGGTTATGCTTATTCTTATTTGTAAGTGAACAAAAACGATTAGTTATTTCAATACGCCGTTTGAAATTTTATTATTTCAAAAAATAAAGAAGTGAATGATGATTAGAGTTCGAGAGGATTCTGAGAGTTGAGGATGTTTCTAAGTAACTGGTTCATTGGAAAAGTGTCTCGCACAAGTGGAATTCTTACGTCTTTACGGTCGTTGTGTGGTTAAGTGAAACTTGAGTTACCTGAGGACAAGAGGGAGATTTATCGTGGTACTCTTTTGAAGGTTTCTTTTTTATTTTCCATATTTTAATATTAATTCTTAGATTTCTTTTATCCATTACATTTAGAATCGAGCTAGTAAGATCCACCGGTTATAAAATGAAAACAGAATATCAAATCTTAGAATTATAGTATATTTCTCTATCCATACCAAATTTCTAAGGGAGTGATTCTTCTTTTGACCTCTCAACTTAAATTATCTCCAAACATTACTAACAACACAAATTAATTTTAAATGAATTCATGTCTAGCAATTGACAAAACCGCTATTAAACCGCCACTCTCTACACTCGAATCTCCACTATCTAAATGCAGTTAGTTAAATGTCAAACAGGAGCATAAAAGATTAATTACATCTTCATAATGGCGAAGCTATTCATCGTTTGAAAGTTATTAATAGGCGCCACCGGCCCAATCTACTGTTAATGGGCGCACATAGCATGCGTTGGGCCTAGTGGCCCATCGATCTTTTACACCGTGTAACAATAGCAATGCATGGAGAAATTATATGGGTATATTTAAACAACAACCTTTCTTCTGAATAGTCTGATCTTTAATTTCACTCCTATTTATTGATTTCCTTAACTTGTCATCTCTCATATGCATCAGGTTTTTCTTTCCCACTTTGTAAGTTCTATTCTATTTACTATGAAACCAGATGGCAACTTGAGCATTGAGCTAGAAACTTATAAGTAATAAGACAATTCATACAATATCTTAAAATATTAAATTTCGGTGTTGTATTGAAAACCCATCAATTAAAGCTAGATGTTTTAGATGTATTTATCAAATGTAATTGTGCAATCAATACTTGAAATTAAAGTGACGTTGTTATTGAATGCAAATATTTATATTAAAGTGATGATTGCACCAAAAATGACTTGTCATTTTATAGTGAATCGAAAAGAACTTAATAAGTGGGAAAAGAAAAACACTAGGCATATGCGAAATAGTTAATAAAATAAGTTAATGAAAACAATAATAGGAGTGAAATTGACTGTGAAATGTCTATTAATATAAGGTAGATCTTTTTTTTTTTCTTTTTTAGGCAGCTCATTTGAGTTGTCAAGAGAAATGTGATTATTTTGATATACAAATTATCGTTAAAATATATCTCGAGTTTGAGCTTATTCAATGAAACCGACTTAAGTTTTTGCATATTAACTCGGTAGATCAAATTTCAAGATTGGATCTTGCCTAATGCGAAAACCTCATCTTTATTGGCGTCGCGATCGAGCACGTATGATGTTTCCTTTTACACGTTCGACTCGGTGAAGAAAGGAGACGGAAAAGGAAAGTCAAATTGGTGGACTTTGTTGACCGAATTTTTTATTCTTCCAGGCGGTGGCCATTTAAATACAATTTAAGGATGTTGTCCTTGGTTGTGGCACGCTTGAAGATATATACTACAAATCTTCACTGTAGATTAAGAAGAAGGACCTTGAAGCGCCGCGTTATGGACGAGTGCTTGGTGTGCCCCTCGATGTGCAAAATATATTGAAGTGCCGTTTTTCACGAGTGCTGGCAGTGAGCGTCTTCGTCGAATTACTCAGAAGATTCAAGGGCTTGTAGCCTATTAAATTCTTGCGGTGAGATTTTTTTTTTAGTTCTTTAGTGATATTGAGAGATTATTTCACGAAAAATTATAGGATTAAACATCGTGTGCACTGTTGGGCATAATTGAGGCTTGAAAAATAGGGAGAACAAAGAAAGCTCGTAAAATTTCTCTCCACCTGGGTTGAGCTCTCCCTCTATCCCTCTTAGTGATAGCTGATCCTTTTCAACAAATCCCCAAATTTCCAAACCCTAAATCAGAAAACCATGGCAGATTTCAAGGTTTTCCCACGGGATTAGAACACCATTCCGGTTTTCTTTCTCCATTGAGTCTCGGTGCTTAAGAAATTGTAGATTCGCTGGGACTCTTGGCTTCTCTTGACCCAAGGCACTCAGTCGCAGAGTGGAACCCTGATCCCGATGTTCTATATCTATGGCGCCTCATCGCTGAAGAAGTGAAGTGCTCAACTGGGTTTATCCGTTTTCTCCATAACCAAACTTCACTATTTCATTTGATTTCTTCAAACCAAGGTAACAAAGTCGCACTCTAGGGTTTCAATAGCCAAGAAATTTCAAGCTGAGTAACACTGTCCCCTGTAGCTTCTTTGTTGAATCCAAGGCCCCTGTGTTATGCTTATGTTAGAGCCCTCGTCTAGTTTTATCTTGAAGCGAATACTCGATCCATATTGCAACTCAAAACCCTTGTTTTACTCACCATAACCAGAGCTCCCTTCATTCCACAATCATTATCTGTAGTACCTGACCAACACAGAAGCAGGGGAAAGAAAATGAATGAGAAGGAGAATAATCAGCTTAGATTGACTGCACTTTGTCTACGTATGGGAGATCTGTGGTATGAAGAGGACATCACTGACTTAGGGGACGACATACCAGAAGAAGAAAAAAACGGAAAACGAATTAACTTTGTATGGTAAGCTGTTTTCAAAGCCTAATGTCAATTTCCAGGCTTTTACTAATACCATGAAACGAGCTTGGAAAACATATTCTATTAAGTGCGAGCTAATTGAACAAGGTTTTTTCTCGTTCATATTCCAATCAAGAGAAGAGAAACGAAGAATACTAGAATCGGGACTGTGGTCCTTTGCGAGCAATTTATTAGTACTCAGAGAAGGAGACTCAAATATACCTGAGCACTGCTATGAATTCACGCACTATGCGTTTTGGGTACACTTTATAGGCCTCCCACGAGCCCGTGTCACTGAAGATGCCATTCGCCTTGTAGCCTCCAGATTGGGGAAAGTTGTGGAAATCAAAATTGAGGCAAGAAGCAACAACTCCCAGAAAAATGGTAAGGCAAAAGTGCTGCTCAACCTATTCAGCCCGCTCAAAACAAAATCTGTGATTAATTGTGGAGACAAAAAGTGGTGGATAGATCATAAGTATGAAAGACTTCCTCACTTCTGCTATTCTTGTGGTCGAATTGGGCATTATGCTAACTTTTGTATTGAAATACCTTATGAAGAAACTAGACTTACTCAGGATCAACCGGGTCAGTTTGGCTTGTGGCTAAAGGCGGAAGTCCGCGAAGTTAGTCCTTATTGGAAGACATTTTATAGCCAACTTGAACCCTCCACAATCGATGAAGAAGTGGTGATGGAAACTCAAATAGAGGTGACTGAAAATCCACTGAGAACAGCTGAAGATGAACCAAATCCAATGGCAATTGTTCCTGTACAGCATGAAGATGCAGAGAAAATGCGTAAAATCAGGGGGTAGAACTCAGAACAACATCTATTACTACTTCCTCCACCGATAGGGAATGAGATACAATCATAGAAAACCAAGAAAGGCAATGTAATATACAAAACTCTTGTGGCAAAAAAACAAAAGCGGGTCAATCCCTATGAGAAGAAAACTACATAGGAGTTTGTGGTGGATGAGAACCAACTTCTAGATGCCCCAATTCAGTCTTGGAAAGGGGTGAGTACATGGGCTATGGTGGCTGGCCCTAATAAGCCACCATAGGATACATGAGGATATTGAGCTGGAACTATCAAGGGTTAGGCACCCCCTTGATAGTCCAAAGACCTAAGAGCCTTAGGGCTCCGCATGTTTTGCAATTTGTTTCGTTAAGAACGAAATTTCTGTTTTTTGTTCCGGGAACAAAAAAGAAGCAAACGCGTTTGTGTGCGTTTTTGTTCCTTTTTTGTTCTTTTGTTCCCAGAAGGAACAAAAAAAGAAATGTAAAACAAGAAACACAAAAAACTTGTTTCTTTGTTTCGAAACACAAATCGAAACACTTTGTTTTTTTTTTTTTTTTTTTCTTTTTTTGTTCTTCTTTCTTTTGGCCGGTCGCCGGCCTCGGCCATGGCCGGCGACCGGCCGACGAGGGCCGGCGGCCTCGCCCACCACGGCGAGGCTCGCCGGCCCCGGCGAGGCCGAGGCTCGCCGTGGGCGAGGGTCGGCCTCGCCATGGGCGGGCGAGCTCGAGCTCGCCGGATCCGGCGAGCCGACCTCGCCGGCCGGCCGACGAGCCTCGGCCTCGCCGAGCCACCGCCTGCGACGCCGACAGGCGGTGGCTCGGCGAGGCCGAGGCTCGCCGGCCGGGCGAGGTCGGCTCCGCCGGATCGGGCGAGCTCGAGCTCGCCCAGCCATGGCGAGGCCGACCTCGCGCCGCCCGGGCGAGCTCGATCTCGCCGAATCCGGCGAGGCCGAGCTCGCCCGGCGGCGAGCCTCGGCTCGCTCGGCGGTGGCCCGGCGAGGCCGCGCCGCCCGCCGGGCGAGCTCGGCCTCGCCGGATCAAGGCGAGGCCGAGGCCTCGCGCCGGCCGGGCGAGCTCGATCTCGCCCGCATCCGGCCTCGAGCTCGCCCGGGCCGGCGAGGCCGAGCCCGGCGAGGCCGCGCCTCGCCCGCCGCCGGGCGAGCTCGGCCCTCGCCCGGCCGGTCGCCGGCCAGACTTTCGGCCGGCGACCGGCCAAAAGAAAAAAAAAAAAAATGAAAAAAAAAAAAAAAAAAAAAAAAAAAGAAAAAAATAGAAAAAATAAAAGAAATAAAAAAATTATCCAAATTTACCAAACATGTTTCTGTTTATTTTTATTCCGGAACAAGTTTACCAAACGCGTATTTTTGTTCAAAAATTGTTCCCGGAACGAAATATTTTTTTCTATTTTCGTTCCCTGGAACAATTTTTAAATAAAAACACAAACAAACGCGCCCTTAGTGGCTCAAGAGAGGCCCAACCTGGTTTTCCTAGTGGAGACAAAAAACAAAAATAATGTTCTAGAGAGAGTGAGGAAAAGGAATTGTTTCAAATCTCTATTTACTATCGAGCCAGTAGGTATAGCAGGAGGTCTAGCAATAATGTGAGATGAGGAGGTCAAGGTGGAACTGGAGGGAAGCTCTGGTGAACTTATTAATATAAAATGCACGGACCTTTATAGAGGAGACCTAATGCGGATATCCTTTTTGCATGCATCACCAAAATTTCAAGAGTGACTGAGGCTCTGGCGAGATGTTAAAGACAGCAACTACCACAATCCACTCCCATGGTTATGCATAGGGGATTTTAATGAAATATTATACCATTAGGAAAAGGCAGGGTGTAGAGAGGTAGATCGCTATAGAATTGCAGCCTTCCAGGGATTTATAGATGAATGTTCCTCGATGGATATTGAAAGCAATGACTGCATGTATACCTGGTCAAATAAAATAGAAGGCAGCGCATTAGTAAATAAGAGATTAGACAGGGCATTATGTAATATGGAGTGGAGAGTATTATATCCAAATGCGATAGCCTTTGCTCTACCGACGATTGGTTTGAATCATAGCCCAATTATTCTATCCCTACTCCAAAAGGAGAAGAAAAGCAAGAAAATGTTTAGGTTTGAACCGGTTTGGCTCGAAGACCCTGAGTGCGAGGAGGTGATAAAGAGAGTTTGGCTTGCAAATAGACCCACTGGAAGAAGCCTTACTAATAAAATAAGCCTGGTTGATGAGGAACTACACAAGTGGACTAGGAAGAAGTTTCAAAATGCCCAAAAACGGATCACTCCCCTTAAATTCCAACTTGTAGAGTTAACAAATACAACAAATGGGGACCAAAACAGATAGGAAATCAGCAACATTGTCCGAAAAAAGAATTGTGGAGGCAAGAAGAGATGTATTGGTGTATGAAGTCGAGAATTGATTGGCTGAAGTGGGGGGATCAAAACACCAAGTATTTTCATGCAACAACAGTTCAAAGAAGACAACGAAATAAAATATCAATGCTGCGAATTGATGATCATACCTGGTGTAGGGATTCCCAGACTCTCAGTCATCATATTTGCAGCTTCTATCAATCTTTGTTTATCTTAGTGGGAGCCCGGAACTATCAACTTGTATTAGACCAATGTACATCAGTTGTTATTGAGGAGATGAATGCAGACTTGACCAGACCAGTCACAAAAGAGGAAGTTAAAGCAGCTGTATTTACTTTGGGGGCAACAAAGGCACTAGGATCGGATGGTTTAAATAGCTTATTTTATCAGAACCATTGGCCTATCATCAATGATGACATATTCAGAATGGTGCACTCTTTCTTTAGCCAAGGTACGTTTGAGCCAGACCTTAATAGAACCCACATAACTCTCATCCCTAAAGTAACAAACCCTGAGAACATCACCCAATTCATACCTATCAGTGTCACGCCCCGAACCCCGAGCGCGCGCACATCCCACTGCGGTTGATCAAAAATTCGACATCCCAGGATATGTCGCCGACCCATTCATTTCTTTACGCATGCGGAAGCGAAACAAATCCCCTGACAATATTTAACTTGGGATAGAAAAGCAGGCAATCAATCACAATACCAAACACTCATTTACAAACACAAATGGGTTTAAATACAACACTGGACTTTCTACAAAATAGACCAGCTCGACAAAAGGGGGACTATCCTACAACCAACTAGCGGACACGCTCTCCAACCCTTATGACTTCACCTCTGCAACTCCTCAAGGCCAACCAAAGCTATCGGCCGCTTCGTCCACCAGGGACCTGAAATTTTAATCCCACAACCGGGATGAGACGATGTCTCAGCAAGTTCAACCCCCTAAACCCCTATTAGAAAGAAAATACGCCCCGGGTGGCATAGCCACATCACACATAAGACTTACCTCGCCTCTGCCTTTATCTGCAGGTTAGCACAATTTATATAAACCAACCACGTGTAATTATGATAACCAAACAACCATGGCACAATCACATTATCAAACCGCTCAACCACTTGGATCGTCTCAGCGATCAATCGACTCGGCCGATTACATGTCATTCTAGCAAATCAATCATTGCTCTCAACTACGGCCCTACTCGGAAAATTTAAATCAGTGGCATCACGGCCCCACTCCGCACGACCTGTAATCAGGTGGTAATTCACGGCCTTATCGGGCACGACCTATTGTAGGTGGTTTTTCACGGCCTCATCGGGCACGACCTTTCCAAGGTGGTTTATCACGGCCTCTCTAGGCACGACCTCTCATAGGTGGTTTATCACGGCCTCTCTGGGCACGACCTTTCATAGGTGGTTTATCACGGCCTCTCTAGGCACGACCTTTCATAGGTGGTTTATCACGGCCTCTCTGGGCACGACCTCTAATAGGTGGTATTTCACGGCCTCATCGGGCACGACTTCTTGTAGGTGGTTTTCACGGCCTCATCGGGCACGACCTTTCCAAGGTGGTATTTCACGGCCTCACTCAGGCACGACCTCTAATAGGTGGTCAATCACAGCCAATCTCCCATCAATTTCTACACTTAGGATTTCATAAAGAATCCCTATAAATCACAATCACACTCAATTCATCACAACCAATCATCAATTTCAAATTCTAAATGCACAACAACGATCGGCACGAAATTCTGAGCAAATAAGGTCCCAATGAAGATTTTCGGAATTTAATAAATAATTAAATTTATTCCGAAAATAATTAAATGATAATATCCACAGTTTTCGAAATCCACACTCAATTTATAATATCCAATCATCAATTTCAAAATCCGAATGTACCGTAGTGACCGGCACGAATAATTTTTCTGATTTTTTTAAATAATAATATTTTAATAATTTCGGATTATAATATAATATAATATTTTCCAGAATTTCGAAGCACTTAAATAATTCAAAACTAAAATCATTTTGTGTCACATCAATGCTTAACTTTAAATAAACTCTCTTAGCATTTAATTAAACATACTTTAGATTAAACAAACATCTTAATCTAAATCATAATTAAATCAACTAAATTAACCACCTAAGCTTAATCAACTTAAGCTAAGCACACCTAAAGCATAATTAACCCTCTAAGCGAGGTTTAGTGAGCTAAACTCACCGGATTAGCGAGCCGAGCGAACCAAAACGACGAGGACGACGCGAGGATCGACTTTCCTCAAAGCGGGCCGAGCATCCAGGCTCGGGAAGGCAGCCAAAACGGGCCAAGAAGGGGCTGCCATACCCATTTTCTGCAGCTGCTGTCCATGGCGGTTTGAGGCCGAGAATGGGCGGATCCGGCGCCGGTTGAGGCGGCCAAGGGCGACGGAGGCAAGGCGAAGCTTCGGCGGCTAAGGCGGGGCGCACGGTGGCCAGAGGTGAGCTGGACGGCTTCGGCTAAGCTTCCCCAGATCTGGAGTCGCTGCTGGACTCGCGGAGCAAGCAGGGACGAGCGACGCACGGTTGCTGGCTTCGCTTGCTTGCGACGGCGACTTCGGCCGCCGGGGACAAGACGGCGGACGGCGACGGACAAGGCTTCTCGGTTCGCTGCTGGGTCCTTCGAGCAACAAGGAGGTGGGGGAGAAAGGCAGCGACGGGAAAAGGGAGACGGGAGACGGAGGCGTGCGGGTTGAACGAGCGACGGCCTCCGGCTTCGGTGAGCGACGACGGCGGCGAGAAGCGGCGTCGAGCGGGCAAAGGGGCGTGCGGGTTGCTGGCCACGCACGAGCAGTTCCCTTCCTTCCCCTTTCTTTCTCCCTCTCTCTTTCTTCCCAAGGTTGAAGATGAAGTGGTGGGACCTCCTCACTTTTTGAGGACCAATTAGCATTTGCCACTTGTCAAGCTCTCCTTCAATATGGCCCAACCACCATGACATCACATGATGTCATACTCCACTATCCCAAATCTTCCATAACCTTTCTCCAATGGGTCCATTTTATTTTTCCGCCGGGGTCCCATTCTTGTACATCCAATTTCTTCAATTCCAATCAATTCTCTCCCAATTGAGTCCAATTGAAGTCAATAAAATTAACCCAATGTCACCACACTTCAATTTACATTTTCACTTGTCCATAGAACCAACTTAAGTCCCAAAAGCGCGACCAAAACCGGCATACTAATTTCTCAAGCCAAATTAGCCATTTCTTGATTATTTTGCTAAAAAGCTCGGCTTGCATGAAAATTCTTCCAAAGATGATTCAATGATCTTGAAATGATTTGTGACACACCCAGACTTCTAATTTCTGAATTCGATCTCAATTCCACGGTTAATTTCACTTTGGCACGATACTAACGCGGCCCAACCTACCGGGTAGCCTTTAGAAACTTTCATGCATTTGACCTGTGGTTGATCATCTCAAGCCACAATGTACATCTTTGAAACATTGGCGACTTTCGATTGTCGGGGTAATCTCAAGGTTTCAAATACGAACACAGGGTACCCAATCGATAGAAAAGTCGGTCCAGTGCCGATTGACAAGAATTGTGTGATCTGGTGGAATCACCCACACCTGATCACATACCTCTGTCGAGTCGTCATATCTCTGATCTCTAATCGATCTTTAATTGTGCCGTAATGACCCTTGCAGATTAGCTCGGTCGAAAGATCGCTTCCTGGCCAAATTCTCGAGTCGAATGCATTAGAAACTCTTAACAGCTTCACCCGATAGACTAGCTTTCACATGAGTGGCCGACTCAAGGAAAAGAACTATATGCGTGCCAACGAAATGCCCGTCTCAATTTATTGAAAATAGAATCGGAAAATCGGGATGTCACAATCAGCCTTTGTAATTTCAGTTATAAGATTATTACGAAGGTGTTGGCTAATAGGTTGAAACCATGGCTGCCAAATATAATCTTTGAGGAGCAAACTGCTTTTATTAGTAATCGGCAGATCCAAGATAATATCTTTATCGTCCAAGAGGTGATTCATCAACTAAGGGTGAGAAGGAGGAAGCGCAACTTTCAAGCCATTTTAAAATTAGACATGCAAAAAGCGTATGATAGAGTAGAATGAGACTTTCTATGTGACTACATGCTAAGGTTGGGATTCCATGAGATATGGGTCAAATGGATTAAACATTACATTTCATCGGTGTCTTTTAGCATACTAATCAATGGTGAACCTTCAGCTGACTTTAGGCCCACTAGAGGTATCCGGCAAGGGGATCCCCTTTCCCCCTATCTATTCATAATCATGGCCAACTCCCTCTGGACTCTTACGAGAAAAGCTATACAAGATGGAAGTATTAAAGGGATTCGTCTAAACCCTACATGCCCAACCCTCTCTCATCTCCTCTTTGCTGATGATGCAATATTCTTCCTAAAAGGAACGATACTAGAAGCTCAGAATGTTGCAAATATCATGAACTAGTATTGTTTTGTGTCAGGACAAGCCATAAACCTCAATAAATCAGGTCTTCTCTTTGGGAGAGATTGCCCTCAGAACCTTAAAAGGAATTTAGCTGCTGAATTGAGAGTCCCTATTTATGAAAATTTAGGGAAATATCTTGGAATTCCCTCTAATTGGGGCCAAACAAAAAAACAAGTGTTTGCTTGGATACTTGCTAGAGTTGAGAGGAAACTTGAAGGGTGGAAAGAAAGGTTGATCTCAAAGGCAGGCAAAGAAGTCCTCATTAAAAATGTCATTCAAGCCATACCCCAATATGCTATGTCTATTTTCAAGATTCCAACTTCTATTTGTCATGCTATTGAGAAGTGAATAACCTCATTTTGGTGGAAACAGAATTCTGCTAGAAGAGGAGTCTATTGGAAGAAATGGGAAGACCTGAAAATGAGGAAGGACTGTGGTGGCCTAGGCTTTAAAGACTTGGTGGATTTTAACAAAGCTATGTTGGGGAAACAGGCTTCGAGAATACTCCAACAACTGAACGCCTTATGGTGCAAAGTTATTAAAAGCATCTATTACCCTAGAGGTGATCTCTGGACAGCAAAAAAAGTATCCGTCCTTTGTGGGGATGGCAAAGCCTATTGATGGGGAGAGACACAATAGAAACAGCCACTAAATGGGAGGTTGGTGATGGACGGTCAATAAGAATAAGAGAAGATGTCTTGCTTCCCTCTGGGAAACTTATAGGCCCAGCTAATAGGAATGATCCAAGAATGGTGGCTGATTTAATTTTTCACGACGCTAAGGCTTGGAATACAAGCAGAGTAATCGAACTATTTGATGAAAATGTTGTGAAAAAGATTCTTGCATAGCCTCTTAGCCTGCACCCCAACTCAGATAAGCTTATATAGATAGCAAATAGCTCGGGTTCCTACATCGTTAAAAGCAACTATAACCGACTACACATCAGAGACAACCTATCCACCAAAAACACTCCATCCTCCTCCTACCAGGTTCCAAAAGCACTATGGAGAAAGATATGGGAACTCCCGGCTTCCCCAAAAATTCGGTTCCTTCTATGGTAGATATGGAGCAACTCTCTCCCAATAAAAGAAAACTTGTACAAATGGCAAATGATACTTGATCCAACTTGTCAGATCTGTGGCCGAGCACCTATTCATCCTATGCGACTGGACAGAAAGGCTATGTTTAGATCCTAAGCTCAAAGCAGATACTTCTCCAGCAAGGATAATTTGCATGGACAAATGGTTCTCCGAACATCTTACCTCAAGAGCTGATCCATACAAAAAGACCTTCTTCGCAGGTATACCATGGCAGATCTGGAAGTCTCGCAACGCAGCGGTTTTTCAAGGAAGGAAACCCGACCAGCTGACCACCAAAACAGAAGCTCGAACAGCTTCTGAACTCTACACAAAAAGGGCAGACAAAGGTGTAAGCCGAAGTAGACGACAACAACCCGATTTAGAGATCCCGATGAAATGGGTCTCACCTGGCTCGCAGGAGCTGAAGTGGAATATTGATGCCTCTTGGTGCAGATCAGCTGCAAGTCTTCAAGGGAAGTGATATGAAGGTGTGCATATCATTCGATAACTTATCATTGGTTGAGTGCGTATTGGGCCGGGCTGAGCCACCTTGGCCGGCCCAATGAATAGTAGAAGATTGTAAAAGAATTATGGGGCGAAGTACGGCCCAAGTGCCATAACTTGGCGAGGGACACTTAAGTGCCATAATTTTAAAATGGTACACTTGAGTGTCAGTTTTGAAGTTAAATGGGACACTTAAGTGCCACTCGGCGAAGATCCGGCCAAATGGCTTACGTGGCGACTTTCCGGCGAGTTTGGTCCAAAACGGCGTCGTTTTGCATGCTGACGTGGCGGAGAAAACGCAAAAACGACGTCGTTTCGTGTCTACGTGTAAATAATAATATAAAAATTAATTAAATTAGATTTAAAATATTCAAAAAATTTTAAAAAATAAGAAAAAATTAAAATTAAAAAAAAAATTAAGAAAAATTTAAAAATTTTAAAAATTTTAAAAAATTAAGAAAAATTAAAATTTAAATAAAAGGGGGGGAGGTCGAACGGGACGGGCGAGGGCTGAGGGCCCTGCCGGCGATGGCGGGAGGCGGCGGCGGCGAGGGCTCAGCCCTCAGCCCTCAACCGCCCGTTCAACCTCCCCCCTTTTTAAAATATTTTTCTTAATTTTTCTTAATTTTTCTTAATTTTTCTTAAATTTTTAATTTTTTTTCATTTTTAAAAATTTTAAAATTTTCTTAATTTTTTAAAATTTTCTAAATTTTTTAAATTTTTTTGAATATTTTAAATCTAATTTAATTAATTTTTATATTATTATTTACACGTTGACACGAAACGGCGTCGTTTTGCGTTTTCTCCGCCACGTCATTGTGCAAAACTACGCCGTTTTGGACCAAACTCGCCGGAAAATTGCCACGTCAGCTATTTGGTCGGATTTTCGCCGGAGTGGCACTTAAGTGTCCCATTTTACTCCGATATTGACACTTAAGTGTACTATTTTAAAGTTATGACACTTAAGTGTCCTTCCGTGCCAAGTTATGGCACTCCAGGTGTCCCAACCTCGAATTATGGCCTAGCTCAGCGAAGTTTCAGTCCTTTACGAACCGAGAGAAAACAACAAGGCCGCGGATTGGGTCGCCAAAGCCCACCGAGCCAACTCTCTCCCTACCAATTGGGTTTTATTTCCTCCTCAACCTTTAATTTCTATCTTATGTTTAGACTTTCCATCTAATGGAGCCTCTTTTATGGGTTAGTTATGAAATTATTATCCTTTCGGCAAAAAAAAAAAAAAAAAGGGCTTGAAAAACACTGTGAGTGTTTGAGCGACTCGAATGTGGCTATAATTTTGGTATATCGCTTGATCTATAGTGGAATTTATCACTACTCTTCTCGTGGATGTAATTCATTATAATTGAACAATGTAAATTTGGTGTCCGATTTATTTTATTGTTTGATCACTTGCTTTTTTGCAACAATACAAATCTTACTTTTCAAGAAATTTCATCACTTCTCCTTGCATTGCTCTCCCAATCAAGAGATCGTTGGTCATTAAGCAATCAATTGAAAAAAGAAAAAATTCAATGGGATAAGCAAGATTTCAAATTACATAAGTCAATTATCATTTAAGTCCACTCAAAATCATTGTTAAAAGGCACGTGTTTTTTTTTTTTTTTTTGGGGTTAGAAACGTAAATAGAGATCTTACTTTTCCAGAAGGTACATATTTCTTTAACCTTGTATTATAGTATTTACTCGTGTGAAAAAAAAAGAGAGAAGAAAATCAGAGCTTACAACAGCATAAACTATTATAAGAACCAATGACCATGCATTATTTGTGCACAAACAATCATAAAATGATGATTTTCAGATAGCGGAAAACAATTCCAAATATTATCCTAATTGAGTGAAGAAAAAACCGGCAAAGATGAATGTGTTGAATATTATGTATACATAACTAACGTTTCACTCTAGACATATAACACGCTATAACCGTCATTATTTCGGGTATTCAAGGATTGTATCATAGTATATGTAACCATGATGACTTGAGTTACTCGAAAAGAATTTTCTTTACCGAGAAAATTACATGAACAACCGTAATGTGTGGATGCCCTATTATCTTGAAGTTTTTTTTTTTTTTTTTGTCTGATCCTATTATCTTGAAGTTAGATTATGGAAATATTGCGAATTCCCAACCCCCAACTCTTGTTTAAAAAAATAACATTTGAGAAATTTGTAGGAATCCCCCTCTTGCACTTGGTTAACCGGTGTCGGGAACCAAAGCTTGTCTTTCCTGAAAGAAAATACACTTTCCTATTTATCATTAAGCAATTTAAATTATTCATTCCAGTATTTATAGTTTTGACATTGAAAATTCGTCCCTTTTGGAAAGAAAATTTTTCACATGGGTAGTGGTGGACGAAACATAAATTAAAAAATAAAAATAAAAAGAGTAGGGTCTATGAACTGGAAATTTAAAGATACATATGTGAAAATTATCTAGTTGTGTCTATTCAAAGAAAAATTGCGAAGTGGTCCTTTCAACTTTTTATTTATTTTAAAATATAAGGTTCGTTTGTTTCACGAAAAATAAATGACTTTGAAATTTTTTTCCTAAAAACAATCGCTTGTATCACTTACAAAAATAAATGAACGAAAAATATTATTATCATTCATAAAAATATTTAGACATAAATTATTGTCGATAATGAAACTTTGTTTATTTCCTTATTATTTCAAGCCATACAAGCAATCATTTTGAGGAAAATTTTATCCTGATCTTTTTTTCCATGGGACCCATCATTCTTTTTTTCTTTTTCTTTTTCAGTCTTATCTTGCAAAGTTTAAAAAATGAGTCTAATTCACCAAAATGGCCTGATATATCTGTTTCGTCACACCATTCTCTGCTGGCAATGGTTGTTGGTGCAGATCCTGAATACTCCGACAGAACGGGGAAAAAAAAAGAAAATCAAACTGCCTTCGTATTTGCAACTTTCTGGTCAAGGGTGCATCTAAATACTCGAATGGTGCTTATCCTCAACTATTCTGTGCAATTTTAAGCCCATCCCACATTACTAAAACTATTTCTTAAGTGATCTGTGTAATTTTAAGTCATGTTTCTCCCACTTCATTCCAACATGTAGGGGTTCCCAGAGATTTGCCATACAATGCTTCTAAGAGAGCCATATCGATAGTCTACTAATAACAGGGGAGATCCAGATTGAGTAATTAGATAAGGCTTCGTGATTAGTGTTTTGTGCTACTGCAATTAATGGAAGTTTGGTTCACCAACCATCTGGGTTTGGATGGTTTAAGTACACAAGATGTCCCGGTTTCGTACAAGCTTTGTGTTGGGTTTAACGGATCCCCGAAAACCGAATTCAACACTAAATCGAACCTCTAAAAAGAATGCGGAAGTGAAGCCCGGGAAATACATGTATCACCGATCGTAAAGCACACCACGGAATCGAGCGTATCTTGTTAGCCACAGATTAAACACCAATGTCGATAAGAGGAAGAGAAAAACGATCCTGTTCAATCCGATGACGTTTGGCCTTGAAGGGAAGACGACATCGCCTTTAGCGTTTGTCTTATTCTTTTTTTTCTTGGAGGGAGAGAGGGAGAGGAACGTACGTGCGTTATTATGCCAAAGGGTACGTCCTCCCTCTCTTTCCTCCCTTATATACATTCCTCCAAAAACAAAGAATCGTACCCCTTCATCCATGGGCCCTAATCCTGTAGGTTGGGCTTTTAGGCCCAACATGGGCGGACGGGCCTTAAGCCCATCACATAAAACCATCATCTCCCACTCGCACATGGTGGGCCGAACATGATTCTCTTTACCTCTCTTCAACATTCATACCGGTGAATAATCCATGCGACCAGCATATTTTGAGAGCTCGTTGCTATACATCTGTTAAGAATATATAGCAGCTCATAATGGACATCACATCCTGAGTAGATTTAGTATGCAGTACCCTAGTCGATCGATCACATTTATATCTCTCTTGATCTCTTTTAAACAATGATATATATATATATATTGCATTCACAACTATGATTATCCCAAAGACAGTCATAATTGGTTAACTAGTGAATACAAAACTATAATGTGATTCTCCAAAAATCGATCTTCCTCTTTCCTTCAAACTCTCAATTTCAATTCAGCTTGCTTTTCTAGAAATGTCCCATTAGATCGAATCAACTCATGACCATTGGCAACATCCTAATATAGCAAACACTAAATAGAAATCTTGAGAATAAGTAAAAGTCATGAGGGAACTTAAAAATTGAGGAACTCTTTTCCTCAAGAGTCTCACACGACATAAAAGTTGAGATCAAACTTTTGCCTCTCTCATTGGTCGTCTCATGCATACGTAGTATGAAACACGTATTACGGTATTAACTCATTTCCCATGGAGCGTATGTCTTCACTTTCAATACCATACAGATGATAGTTCAGACATACCCAATGTCTAACTTGAGTTCACGTATCTACTCATTCCCAAAATTCATCAGAACTCACATCTGGCATCATAGACAGATAAAGTAAAATATGTGGGTTATTTTACTTTCGGACATAGTAAGTATTATGTCCTCATCTTAACACTTAGTTAAGGCGACATACGTATTTTAAGCTTGAGCTCTCAATTATCACATAGATAATAAGCTTAAAAACAGTCTCATCTCTATTTATCACACAGTAAATAAAGGCGATTACCCGTGTGAGTCCGACATACTTTCTCAACTTAAAGTAATGCACTAAGCATTAAGATGCATAAAGATCAAAACACATCTCCAGGTATTGGCTTTGTCATAGGATCTGCTACCATACTATGCGTAGTATGTACTCTAAGTTCACATCTTTTCGTGCAATCATATCATTGACAAAAATTATACTTGGTATCTTTAGGTTTGGTCTTGCCATGATATTTTGGATCTTTGGTGTACACTTTTGCTGCTTGGCTATCACAGTTAACCAACAATGAATCTGCAGCACTTCCAATAACACCTAAATGACCCAAAAAATCTCTTAAGCCAAACACCTTCTCATACTGCTGCTAGTAATGCCACGAACTCAACTTCTATCGTGGACAAGGCTATACACATTTGTTTCTTACTACTCCAACATATGGTGCCATTGTTTATTAAGAAAACAAAGCCAGAGGTAGATTTCTTTTCATCTAAATCTCCTCCATAATCAACATCGGAATAGCCTTAGAGTTGCAGATCATTTCCTTAATAACTCAGCGTATAATCAGCAGTTCCCTTTAGATACCCTAGTATTCTTTTAACGGCCTTCCAATGTGCTTGACCTGGATTGGATTGGTATCTACTCACCATTCCAACTGCAAAACATATGTCAGGTCTTGTACACATCATAGCGTACATTAAGCTTCCAACAGCACTAGCATAAGGAACATGTTTCATTTGTTCCTTCTCTTGTGGAGTCCTTGGACACAGTTTATGGCTCAATCCTTCATCTTTTGCAATAGGAGTATCTATGGGTTTACAATATTGAAATCTTAACTCCAAGAATGTATGCAACATCACCCATGTCTTTCATCTCAAAGTTGGAAGATAACCAACTCTTGACAGTATTAACAAACTCCATATTACTTCCGACAATTAGTATATCATCAACATATAATGATATGATCGCAAATTGATCATTGGATCTTTTGATATATACACAATGATCCTCATCAATCATTGTAAAATCATATGCCATTATGGCATTATGAAAACATATATACCATTGTCTTGACGACTGCTTAAGGCCATATATCGACCTCAAAAGTCGACATATCTTTTTTTCTTGGCCTTTTCACTATGAAACTAGCAGGTTGTTCAATATATATTTCTCCCTCTAATTCTTCATTGAGGAAAGCAGTCTTTACATCCATTTGATGTAACTCAAGATCCATACTAGCCACTATTGCCAGAATAATGTGAATCGAGGTAAATCTCACTACAAGAGAAAATGTTTCTACATAATCATTTCCTACCTATTGATTATACCCTTTCGCCACAAGGCGAGCTTTATGCCTTTTTATCGAGCCATCAGCTTTTCGCTTTATTTTGAGAACCCACTTGTTCCTAATAGCTTTGCGTCCTTTTGGAAGATCAACCAATTCCCAAACTTGGTTTGACTTCATTAATTCCATTTCCTCTTCCATTGCATGAATCCATTTTCCTTACTAGGGCAATTTAGAGCCTTATTAATATTTCTTAGCTCATCCTCATATTACGGAGCAATCATAAAAGTTTCCCCTTCAATATCAAAACATCGACGGGGAATACTTTGGCGACTTATTCGCCGTATGGGAGATTGTACACTTAGCACATCATTCCCATTGTGCTCCCACTAGGATTAGATAATGATGATGTCGTCTCATCATGTGGTTGCAATTGAGAATGAGTTGAATTCAATTCATCATTTCTCATATTACTCCCACTTGGACGAACTCCACTAATATCATTATCTTGATCCAAGGTTTCAAATAGGGAGTAATCCTCCCCTATTTCACCCTTCTTAAGAAATTCATCTTCTAAGAATGTGACATCTCGTGATTCAAATTTAGTTATACTCTCACTTTCCTGCTCACCTATGAACATATACCATTTTTTGTGTTTGGAGTATCTCATGAAAATACTCTCATTTCCTTTGGGACCCAATTTCCCAAACTTGTGAGAGGACTCATGAGTATAGGCAGCACAACTCCATGGCTTAAGAAAACTTAAGTCCGGTTTTCTACCTGTCCATAACTCATATGGAGTAGAGGTAATTGATTTGGAAGGCACCCAATTAAGTATATAGGCAGCAGTTAACAATGCATCACTCCAAAAAGTGATAGGTAAGTTAGCATGCGCCATCATGGACCTAACCATTTCTAGTAGGGTTCTGTTTCTTCTCTCCGCAACACCATTTTGTTGAGGAGTGTATGGAATAGACAACTGTCTTTCTATTCCTTTTTCATCACATAATTTTCTGAACTCATCAGATAAATATTTTCGACCTCGATCGGATCTCAATGCTTTTATTTTCTTGTCTAATTGATTTTCTACCAAGTTCATAAACCTTTTGAAACAACTTAATGTTTCAGATTTATGAGAAATCAAATAGACATTTCCGAATCGAGTATAATCATCTATAAAAGTGATGAAATAAACAGCCCCATGCCTTCCTCTCACATTCATTGAACCACAGACGTCAGAATGGATTAAATGCAGAGGAAATTTAGCTCTTTTACCTTTTCCAAATGGTTTCCTTGTCGTTTTCCCTACTAGGCAATGCTCATATATGAGCAAATCGACTTTTTCAATGTTGCCCAACAAGCCCTCTTTGGCTAGTCTATTAATATGTTGTTGGCCAATATGACCAAGTCTAGCATGCCACATAATCACATCATTATCATATTAAGTAGAAGACGTGAAACAAGTGAATAACAAATATTGACATCACCACAGTCAACATCTAGTACAATAAAACTATCCAGAAAGTGACCACAACTATAGTAGTTTGTATTCATATACAAATCTACACTGCTATTACGGAAGTTCACATAAAAACAAGCTTAACCAACACCAAAACAGACACTAAATTTCGACGAATCTCCGGAGCATATAGAACATCATGTAGGAATAAGGTGCGTCCACCATGCATGTTCAATTGGCAGGTGCCAATCCCTTTAACTTCAGCTTTGGAGTTGTTTCCTACATAGATCCACTTAGTTCCAGTAGGTATTCGTCGGAATTCCACGAAGGATTCTCTATCCTTCACTACATTTGCTCTGAATCTATAGTCCACAAAGGATTGGATTCAGCCAATAATCAGAACTTGACACATAAGCAAAGTTCTCAAATGTACAAGAGGTGTTTACCTTTTTTAGCTCACAACAGTTGCGAGCATAGTGACATTTCTTGTCACAATTGTAACACCTCCCCCTTGACATTTTCTTCACTTGAGGACGTTTTCCTCTCTTGTGTTGGTTAACTCTTGATTTATTGCAATAAGGACTTGATTCTTTGCATTCCCACATATTGAACGAATCAATACGCTTGCGCTTAGAGCTCAAAGCCCTTTCTGAGCTAGAACCAGCATTGCAAATGTCTATTTTCGACTCAAATGCTGTTAGGCGGTCCTCTACTAGCTCAAGGTGGCGCATGGCATCCTCAAGATCTTCCATAATATGGTCAAGAGCTTCTAGTGCTTCTTGCTTTTCCAGCACATATTTAATTTTCATATTCAATATTTCACAATTGTTGCCGTTCATATAAGCAATTACGTTCTTAGTTGCTGAAACCATCAATCTGAACATATCATACATATATGCACGAATAATTAATGCCTATCATTTATGCATCCACTTTGCACAGACCCATCATATCAATGAATAATTTCAAGTAATGTTTCAGAATCAAAATGTCACTATGTTTCCAATCATCCTCCAAAAATCCTAACTTAAAACTATTATTAATATAATTGTCTTATGCTAAATAAATTGTATGAAGTTACAAAAACTTCCATAAACTACCCACAACAGTCAACAATAACAGAAAGCAAATAATATTTGACATCCAATAGAATGATAATGCTTTCAAATAATACAACTATCCATTACACTAAGCAATATATATATAAAGAAATATCAACATAGAAAGAGATATTCACATTAAAAAACATCTCAAACTAATCTAAGAAATAAATAGGGAATGTCCCTTCTAATCTATCAGTCAAAATATCTGAGAAATTTGAAGGCACATTTGCCAACCATGGAAAAACTTTTGGAGAGCTTTCATGTCGCCTCCAAGGCGCATTCACTCTGTGCCATGTGGCGCTCAATTTAAGGGTTGAAGTTTTGGTTAACTCAATCCTATAGTACTCTCTAACAAAAGCTACCGCTAACCTCCTATAACCCAGGACCACGTTGATCTTCCATAGCCGATCTAACACTGCTTGCCATTCAGGTGGAAGAGTGTTCATCAAAGCCGGCACCTTCTCAAAATCCGGCATAAGATAACCATTCTAGATGATTTCCTGTATCATCTGATTGACCCTGACCACATGTGATATTAAATCACCGTCATGCCACCGATAATTAGCTAACTCTGTCATCAGCCTTTTAAGTCTTGCACTTCCCTCGTCCGTTCTCGGGATTGTAGGTATCCGTGTATAACGCATCATAGTTCCTGCAACAAATGTAGAACTAAAAATGGATTACTTATAATCCATAATGTACATAAGGAAAAATACATAATTTTCCATGATTCATGCAACAAATGCAGAATAAATAATGGATTACATATAACCCACATAGACATAATTGAAAAAAAAAACACAATTTTTTTTTTTCGATTAACGGTCAACGGTCGTCGGTCAACGGGTCAACGGATCGGGTCGACGGGCGGCGGGCCGGACCAGTCGGGCCGGTTGGACCGGATGGACCAGTTGGGCAAAATCGGACGGACCGACCCGGCACGTGCCTCGCACGTGCGAGCGACCGCCGGATCTTGGGTCGGGTCGGTCGCCGGTCGGGTCGCCGGCCGGTGATCGACCGGCCAACGGTCGTTGGCTATGACGTCATCCCAGTGGTTACCGACCGTTGGGTGACGTCATGGTGACGTTAGCACGTGCCGGTTCGCCGGCCGGCGTGCGCACACGTGCCGGTTTGCCGACCGGCGCGTGTGGCGCACGCGCTGGCCGAGCCAGCGCTTCAGGCGTGTCGCGCCCACGTGCAGCGGCTTTTGGCTGCGCGTGTGGGTGCGTCCGACGTCACCCGGTGGCGCACGACATGTCGACGGACTCGTCTCGACGAGCTCTTTCACTTTATGCCTTAAGAAATTGATTTCGACTTATAGAAACTTGAAAAAATGGACGAACAGTGCTCGGGTGTCGGGATTTCTCGCCCCGATCCGTGTCGGCCGAATGTTTTCGCGAAAAATCAATCAAAAAACATGAAAGGGGTCGGGAAAACATGAACTAGGGCTCTGATATCAATGTTGGGTTTAACGGATCCCTGAAAACCGAATTCGACACTAAATCGAACCCCTAAAAAGAATGTGGAAGTGAAGCCCGGGAAATACATGTATCACCAATCGTAAAGCACACCACGGAATCGAGCGTACCTTGTTAGCCACAAATTAAACACCAATGTCGATAAGAGGAAGAGAAAAACGATCTCGTTCAATTCGATGACGTCGATTGGCCTTGAAGGGAAGACGACGTCGCCTTTAGCGTTTTATCTTCTTCTTTTTTCTTGGAGGGAGAGAGGGAGAGGAACGTACGTGCGTTATTATGCCAAATGGTACGTCCTCCCTCTCTTTCCTCCCTTATATACATTCCTCCAAAAACAAAGAATCGTACCCCTTCATCCATGGGCCCTAATCCTGTGGGCCGGGCTTTTAGGCCCAACATGGGCGGACGGGCCTTAAGCCCATCACATAAAACCATCACTTTGACTTTGAATCAAGTGGGCATGTGATGCTGTGTTGATGTGGTTTTTAGGATTGTTGATGACTTCACAGATAATTATCCGTCAAATCTGCGGCTGATGGCTACACAAGGTTAAGCAGGAGAAATCAAGTAATATTTTCTGGAAACCCATTCTAATATGAACGAAAGTAAGTTTCCAACAAGCATGTAATGGAAATTAATTTGTCAATCACAATCACTTTGCCAATTCCGTCGCATCATACTTTCTAGAAGCTTTCAACAAGTACACCTTACTTCATGCGAGAAACAAACCAGAAGTTACAGGCAAAAGCAATCATATGACTTCGAAAATGTAAAATTTGAAGTGCATCTCAGTAAGAAGAAACTCAGAAGAGAACCATAAAGCTGAAACAAGCATAGATTCATCGATCTCCAGTCCACAACCACACAGAAGAAACGGAACAAGAACGGCAAGAGGGAAAAGGTGACAAACAACCATGGAGTTACCAAAGTTCATGGACATTGGCGATGACTTGAATTCACCGCTGCGATACCAAACATAAAGCTCTTGAACATGGGATTTTAGCACTGGGAGAAGCCTTATCTTCCATGGTTCGTGATGCAAAGCATTATTTGCTCCATTTAAGAACCTTAGGACTTGAAACATCTGGCGATCTCTTGTGGAATTATCTTTCATGCTGATTTAAATGTGGGGAGAGACGTTTGACGCTGCTAGAACATGAAAACAGTAAAAGAAACGTGATTTGAAAACTTCAACTTTCAATTCATGAACTTGTCAAAAATAAAGGAGAGGGGAGAGAGGGAAAGAGAGGGACAGTTCACTTATACCAATTAATCGGTTTATTTGATCTTGCTCCAATCTTTCTCCGCACTTGCTCACATTCTCACAAGGTCCGCCTAGATTTGTCAAAATGAATCTTAAACCCATACACAACTCATTTAAAACATAAATGTGTTGTCTATAAATTACTTCAATTTTGAGTATCCTATTTTAAATGGCCTAATTTGGGTCGGGCCAATTATGAGCCAACCCAAATCAAACCCAACTTACCAGTTTGACAGGTTTAGGTCCAATTAATCCTTCTCTTCATCACGCCCACTTCATAAAGAGAGTTAACCCTCTAGTGAAAGGCTTGCGATAGTGTCCATAATCAAAGGGACCTCGCCCATCAATTTAAGCCAAATGTCTTAAGACGTATTTATTGGATGTTATTGTTTGAGGAAAACTTGAAATCAAAGTGATGTAGATATTGAATGCAAGCACTCGTATTATAGTGATGAAAACATAAAAAAAAAAAGACTTGTGATTTTTTCTAGTCAAAGAGTAAATTAAAATTAACCACCAAAATACAAAATCCGGCGTTAAGGTTCTTGTGGACGAGAAGCAGAGCCAAAACAGACCCTCTCTCTCTCTCTCTCTCTCTCTCTCTCATGGAGCTCTCAGTGTCTCGTCCGTCTTCCCTCCGGGTTCCGGTCATCACCCCTCTCCGCAGCTCCGCCTCGTCTCGCCGTCGGGATGGGCCTGGCGGCAAGCCGACGTGCCAATGCTCCACCGGTCTCTGCCTCAAGTTCTCGCAGAGTTCGCCATCGCTCGGCGCGTCCAATCCGAAAAGCCGGTCGAGAACTGCCCCGAGAAGATCCGATGGGAGGAACCTTATCCAGGTAACGCTCTTCTGCTCCGCGTCGATTTTGGCTGTTGAGCTTCCGGCGTGCTAGCTAGCTGTGCAGGTCATTGTGATCTTTGAACTAGCGAGATCTTTATCGGTTGGGCTCTTAGGTGCGATTGATAAGCTGAAATAATGTCAATTTCTCCCGGGATGAAGAAAGAGTGAGTTCGCGGGCCACTCGTTTAATTGGAAAATGCGCTTCACATGATATTAATCATTTCACTAGATGACAAGTTGGGCAACATAACATTGAATTTGCTTAAGTGGCAGGATGAGAATAATGGAATTGGATGGAATGGATGAAATGCTGCCCTTAAGCTTGTAGCTTTGGCAGTATTGGTGCCATACGGCGAGGGGTTGGTGGTGGGTTCTGCCCAGAAATTGGGATGAGATGTGATATGACTGGAATATATGGTCCTACTTGTCTTGTTGCCTAGAGCAAGTGCACAGCTCAACATTAAGACTCTAATAGGTGGGGTACTGCCTAATGAAGATATGTAATTTGTTGGCCCAACGCCCAAAGAAAAGAGGGAAAACAGTTCAAGTGTAATTGCTGTTAGGGAGGGGGGGGTTCAATTGTCCATCTTCTTGTATAGGCCTGTGTACTAAGAGTTATCCATCATAGTGGATTTGGTGGTGGTAGCAGTTCTCTACTAAGGGTTTTCCATCACTGCATGGATTTGGTGTAGCAGCAGTTTTCACTAGCTAAAAAAATAAACAGCTTCGATACCTAAAGTTTGTCTTGATATCAAACTAAAGAAATATAATGGACAACTTGATGAGGAGGGTTTTTTTTAACCCAAGCCAAAAAAAACTCATTGGTCGGTTGTCATAACGCACCTTGAATACGAAGAACAATCACAGTTGAGGTTTCAAAAAGTCAATCAAAAGTTTCCTTATGCAGAATTCTCAATCAACTATTTGACAAAGCTTCAGTTACGTATCTGTCGGAAGATGCATGATCACGCACTTTCGTTAACCGACATTCCTCGTGTCCTAGAGTCTTTCTAGTTTACTTGTGCCATAATTGAGTGTACACAATCTGCTAGGCCTGTGCTCGAGTTGGAGCAGCTGGATCTGATCCTATATTGAGTAAAGTCTCTGAGTTTAAAGATGCATGTTGGAGATTTTTAAGACCTCATACAATAAGAGGAACATCTTTGGGCTCCTTGTAAGTATTCTTTTCCTGCTGCCACAGTTATTTCCAATTAGCTGATCATAACACTTTTAGTTTTTCTTATGTTTTGTCTCTCCCTGCTTGCCCCAGTTTACTTGAACTTATTCTTGCTCATCAACAGTTCATTGGTGGCTAGAGCTCTGATTGAGTACTCGCACCTGATAAAGTGGTCTCTTCTGCTTAAAGCATTCTCTGGTCTTTTTGCTCTAATATGTGGGAATGGATATATTGTCGGCATCAATCAGATATATGATATCGGCATTGACACGTACGTGGTGCTTGCTTGGACATTGTTTTATTAAATTATATCTGGCTAGATGGGCGTTGGTTACAGCATCACTATTACTAGCATGAGAAGAACTGAAAAGTTACAAGATATTGGAACTGAGAAACAGAGCAAAATTACTTCCAGCCTCAACATAGATGTTTGAAGTGAGAAAGAATGAATGTGTTCATAATGAAACAACGCGACATCTCAATTTTTACTAGACATCAGATATAGGTTAGTGTTCGAGGTACCATGCAAGCACTCGCGGTTATTTTGGAGGTCCGGTCTTTTTAATTAGCCTTCTTGTCATGCCGTTGCTTTTGAGGATCAATGTCCTCAACTTCCTCTCCAGTTTTATGATTAGTATCTTTTTTATCTTATTTCAGGGTTAACAAACCTTACTTGCCTATAGCAGCAGGAGATCTTTCTATTCAACATGCCTGGCTTTTGGTGATATTTTTTGCAGTGACTGGCCTGTCGATTGTTGCTTCAAACTTTGGATCATTCATCACTTCTCTTTACAGTCTGGGTCTTTTCTTGGAACCATCTATTCCGTTCCTCCTTTTAGGATGAAGAGATTTCCTGTTGCAGCATTTCTTATTATTGACACGGTATATTTTCTGCCTTTTTTTTCGTAGAATTGAGTAGTTTAAATTTACTTCATCTTTTTGTGCCTTGCTGGAGGATGGTTGTACAACTTGATGAGCTTTGCTTTGGGTAGAAATTTTCTTACGTGACTTTGTTCTTTTAGCATGAAATGGTTAAGGTATTACGAACTGAAAGTGAAACAAAGATAAAAAACTGTTTAAGTTGGAAATCCGTCTGATTATTTTGCTCAATCCTTGTAAAATTAGCTCATCTGAATCATGTGAAGAAGTAGTTTATCTGTAAGCATTCATGATGGGAATACCATGTGGAATAATAGATAGGGTGTAACTGTAGTTATTGCTCTGTGCTATGTTCGACTCTTTTTTGGGGGATACCGTACTTGTATTGGCACCATAACTGACAAAGTATTGGTATATGACCTTTAAGGCTATAACGGATACTTTATCGCAATATCTTAGAAAAAGAATTGTCAAAACATTTGGCAAGTCCTAATCTGTCCACAGACTCCACACTTATGATACTGCATGTAGAATGCAAAATAGTGTCTTCTTTTATACATTGACTTATCCAAGTATTCATGATACTTTTGCATATTCTACATGTCCCAAATTCAGAGGTATGAAGGAATTAAAGCCCCCATTTGCACCTGCCAACACCCTGCTACCTGGTTAGAGTAACATAACATCGGAAGGGCAGTATATAGAATAAACACTTCTCAATGTTGTTGGCCATGTTTGTACCTTAATCATGTGAATGTCGCCATTCTATTCATATTGTGGAAACTCAATACAAGTAAGCTCTGGTGGGGTGTACATGGTGATGGGATCTTAAATGTGCGTGGTTCTATCAAAGCACTCTTTAAAAGATTGACCAAATTAATGTAAAAGGGGAAAAAGAGTATTGACCTTTGGTGTATCTGCTTGCTATCTCTTTGTTCCCTTTCTTTATTCTCACATTCTTCCAGTCATTTCTACTTCGAGCTCTTAGTTTCATTGTTCGACTTCACTCATGAAATTAATGAACTACCTCTCGACTTTTGCCTTTTTATAACTTTTTTTTGTACGAGTGCCTTGCAATGCATTTTTAAAAGTGTTGCCATATCATTGGCTCACTGGGGTTTCAATGAGTAGAGGATTATTTTTCAATGGGCTGAAATGGAAGAATATGCTATGAGATGGACTTAATAATTCCTTTATCTAAATGGTATGTGTCTTCAAATTTAATTTAAAGGTATTTCCTACTTTGATCTAAGGTCAGTTATTTGTTTATATCCAGCTATTTTTTAGTGAATTTTTTGGCTTAGCAAATGTCAGATGCAGGACATAAGTCGAGAAAATTGAAAGGGATTTTGTTTATGCAACTAGAGGTCTTTCCTAGGCTGGTAATTCAAGTTACTGTCGTGAACTTTAGACTTGACAGTTTCTGTTAAATGTCTGGTTCTGACTCTGAGATCATTTGCATGTGCATTGTGTAGTTTTCAAATTTAATGTCTTCCTTTGTGGCTATTTCAGTTTAAAGGAGTTACAGTTTGACTGGTGCATAATATTATCTTTGTTCTGTGTATAATGATGTGTGAATCCTGATTGGTGATGAATGAAATATCGGAATCAGTGAGAAATGAGCTTCTTATTTGACGTCCACATACTATGATGATTAAATAAGCTTACTATCTAATGTCTAAGAAACAAATTATAACCATCACTGGTAGCTGCAGGTATGAGGTTTCCTTCTAAATTTTGGTGTGTATCATGCCACAAGAGCTGCACTTGGACTACCCTTTGAGTGGAGGTGTGTTTATGCCTTGCACATTGTGTTGGTACTTTAATATTCTAGATACCGGAATGTAGAGTAGCACATGTTGACTTATATAGGCCTGCTATATAATGCTGAACCTTTTGACTTGAAGATTTACGAAAATGAAAGGTGATGTACCTGTGCTGAGACAGCTTATGGTAGCAAGTATCTAATCTTTTGTAGAATATGCTAAGTTTGTGGTCTGATTATGTCTGAAATTATTGGAGGCAGCTCAGTGGCGTAGTGGACAACTATCGTGCAGTTTAAGTTTCTTCCCATGTGATCCCTAGCTGTAATTATTGCTAAGTCTTGTATGAAAAGGAGCTTTCTGTCTCTGTTCATGCTGCATTCTTTAATGCATTCTCTTATTTATGTCGGAAGCCTCCTTGGCTCATGAATGTTTTGGTTCAATTTGATCTTCAATCAGTTTTTGCATCTCCTAACTTCTGACTCACACTCTGGTCTCTAAACTTCATCATGTAGCTCGCCCGTGGCTTTCATCACGAGCTTTGTTACTCTGTTTGCTCTGGTCATTGCCATAACTAAAGATCTTCCAGATGTAGAAGGAGATCGCAAGTGAGTTGCTTCCTTGTGCTGCAATTGCTGCTACGTCTCCTCTTACTGCAATTTTGTGTGGGAAAAATTCAATTTATCGTCTATATCATGTTGAATGTGTTCTTATTTTGAAGATAAAGCAACCAGTCAGAAAATGTACGTAGATAGTCCTGGTGTCTGAAACTTTCTTGGGATCATTGGAATGTGTATTTTCTTTTTCACCATCTTATATATTGTAAGTACCCTAGTTGTTTTGCCATTATCGTTGCTTAGTTTGCTTGCTATCTCAAGCTCTAGCAATCGTTATGGTTTCTTTATCTTCTCGTGCAGATGGACAAAACATTCGAGAATGATTGCTGCAAATTCAAACACAAAAATGGCTGATATAGTTTCGTTTTGTAGGTTTCAGATATCAACTTTTGCAACCAAGCTTGGGGTTAGAAACATTGCTTTCCTTGGTTCAGGGCTGCTTCTGCTAAATTATGTCGCTGCTATATTTGCTGCAATTTACATGCCTCAGGTGTGTACTGTACATATTATTTTAAGTTTCTTTGACAAAAGTGACTGTTAATGCCTTGTTTGGGAGGGTGGGAAATTGTACTTTGATAAGAAAAACTTAACTTTTCCTTCCTTTTCATCTCATAAAAATCTTAAATTCTTGTTCATTTTCCACACCAACCTCCCAACTCTTCCAAACGGAACCTAAAAATGACTACTAAGGTGGACATTCTGCAGGCTTTCAGGCGTAGCCTAATGATACCTGCACATTCAATCCTGGCATTGGGCTTGATTTTCCAGGTTTGTTTAAGATCTATCCCTCCATGGAGATAATAATCCTGTTTTTCTTTTTATAGTCATGCAATTACTATTATTCTGATGCATGTGAGGTTCTTTCCTGCTTGTATGTATTTTCCATTATAGTTTCACTTCTCCACCATTATTTAAATTTGGTATAGCCTTGGAATTTAATAATTCCGTTACTTTCTAAAAGAACTAGTTTTCCCATGACGGCGATGACTAAAATTGGTTGTAATGTTGTTCACGAAACCTAAAGGAAAAAATATCTAACAATCGGTGATCCATGTGCCTGGTTCTACTAATTGTTTGATTTCTTTTGCTGTACCACACCATTCATGTTCTGTTACACAATGTTTTTATTTTTTATTAAGTATGACTGCACTGCAGATTGCTTATTCTATCTGCTTTTATATAATTTGACTGTTCCTTCTGCTATCCCCTTGCTTTACAACTTATGGTGGCAGAAAATCATATTAATTAGCTGTTTCTACTATGTTAAAAGAAAAAAGATGCATCTGACGACAATTTAATTGGAATCTTACTTGTAATTTCTATGTGCGGGTGCATTGGCATTGCTCATAGCTGTGGTATGCAAGTGTGTGATTTTTAACCAATGCATTTACTTGAATACTTCCGTGTCAAACACAGTTGGAAAATTTCTCTTTTTTTGGCTAAAGAGAATTCCCTCTAATCAATCGATGAAATCAGAGGATATGTCAAAATATTGAGGATGTTAAATATGAAAATTATTCAACCAAAAAAAAAAAAAATGTATGAAATGTACACCTCAGTTTTAACTTGCTATTAAACCATCTAATGCTAGGGTTGTAGGTATCAAGGATTATCCATGACAATATTTCTGATAGAGAGCCTTTCCGAAACAGATAATGTTAAGCATCTCATGCTACAACTGTGATATGTCTGTTTATGCTTACCTTTATTTGATGCACTATAGCACTGTCCTAGAAACTTTGCTCTTCTATGATAGTCTTGTTGTGCCTTGTTGTGCTTACGTTAATTTGTGCCCTGAGGTATGAGTTATCTCTATTCCTTTCAGGCATGGGTGTTAGAACGAGCAAACTACACTAAGGTAAAAGGCATGGTTTATATTTTACAGAAAGTATTTCTTTCCCTCAACTACAAAGGTGAAATGAATTGGTGTATCTGGGTTTTCTGATTCTGTTGTATCAAGGATAAGTTACCCTGTATCAATGCCTCGAGAAATTGATAAAGTAAAAGTTATCAATCTGCAGCTTGACAAGGCACATGTCTATCAGCTCTTAAGAGTACTCTGATTCAAGCTCTATAAAACAAATAAAACCAGTATTAAGACTATGCAATGTGCAGATCATAACAAAATATTGAAATAAAAAATGTAAAGTATATAATTGGGAAACTAACAACAGCTATGAGAAATAAAATTTTTTTATTGCTCTTGACAATAGTTTTCTCTGTACACTTGTCATGACAATCAGAAAATCATGCTGTGTAGTTTTATCTTCTGTTGCTACTAGCGCTACTCAAATAACATTGATAGATTTGACAAAATTTAACTCTTTTTTTCTTCTCAATATCAATGTGCAAAAACAATGGAGACCTTTGACATCATGCAGGCGAAATATGATTTCCACCTCTACATTTGTGAACCTCCTTGTTCACAAGCAGTGGGAACGACTATTCTGAACTTTTCTATTGTTGACTACTCTTTCCACAGATCACCTAATTATGCTGCAGCACCCTATTTATGTTGAAAATTGTTGTTGGAAATATCAAAGTCTCAATTTATATTTAGATATCTAACAGGTAGATTGGAAGAATTCCTTTGGTAAGTGCCAACGGGTGTGATGGCATAAAGGAATATATAAGGAATACGTTCTAGTTGTTCGAGTGTGTGCATGATAGAAGAATTCCAAAGTCTGAAGCTCCTTGTTCTTAGTCAATTAAACTGTTGAGCGAAATCTTGTACGCAAAAGAGAGTTTATATCTTTGAGAGACCTTGAGGAAGTGTAGTAGAGTCTCTACACTGTGGAATCAAGGAAGAGCTTTACTGTAACAACTCTTTTGTTCATAATGAAATCCAGCCGGTGGGCTTTCAGTGCGGAAGAGTGGACGTAGGCTTGGATTAAGCCGAACCACTATAAACTCTGTGTTCATATTATCTTCCCTACGCTCTTTTACTTTGATCGTAACTTGATTTGTTTACAAGAGTCTAATTTTCTTTTCATAATCTATTGCTGATTAAAGTTTCACACTTCACTTTGGAAATTTTTTTTTTACACCTATTCACCCCCCTCTAGGTGCTCATACTAGCTTTCACAACTAACAATCCGATACACTTATGTTTACGCAACTAAAGTAAAAAGTTTATAATTTTTACTCAATGGGTATTTCTTGTATTCATATGTAATACTTTAGAGTATCTCTAGTATTGCTCTAATACCAAATTAAGAATAATGTGAAAAAAATGAAATTTTGTATATTTCTATGTTTGTTCTAATACTTTAGCAGGTGAAGAGTTTTGAACAGTAATTGAAATTGCAGACTTGGGGGGTATGGAGAAACTCAAATGGTGTTACTATATAGATGGCTCTAATATCTTGTCAAGAATTGGGATGATAGAAAAATGTAATATTCTATTTATTTGCAAATTGTTGTAAAATATTGTGTTGCAAATATATAATAGAGAGAATAGAGATTGAGTAGAGAAAATTTGACACCAAAAATAGTAGAGAAAAACCAGATGAGAGAGTTTTATTTCCGGTATCTTACGGTTGTTACGTATTTGTGATTGTTGTTCTATAGTACATCAAAACTAAACTTCTATTTATAGGAGAACAAGAATGTATATATCATTAATATCAATGTATCGAATGATAGATGTATTGGATAGGGAGATAAACATTCATTGTATAGGGAGATGTACTTAGAATGTATGATACAAATGTACCATAATAAGTACATTAGATAAGATGAATATAATGAATATTCAGTCATGTATTTCATTCATTCATGTATTTCATAACACTCCCCCTTGAATATTCATTGTATTCATTACGAATGTGCATCGAATATCTTTGTCTCATTAAGAACCTTAAGTCGTAAAAACTCAGTTAGACAAAAACCGGACAAAAGGGAAAAAGAGTGCAGAGCACAAATGTTATGATATCTCCATTTTATGCATGCATTAATTGCCTTGTTAAAAACTTTAAGTTGGAAAAACCCTGTGGGAAAAAACTGGACATAAAGAAAAAAGAGTGCAATGCATATATAGCCATTGCAGGAGCTAATCAATTTTGCATCTTATGAACTCGCCGCATATCAATGCTTCAATGCATAGTTCATAATATCTCCCCCTCAATTGAGTCGTATAGCCATTTCCGGGGCTAATCAATCTTGCATCTTGTAAACTCGCCGCATACTAATGCCATATACTAATTTCTCAAAACTTGATGTTGGCAATGATTTGGTAAAAATATCTACAAGATTATTTATGGATTGAATCTATTTAACATCAATTTGTCGACTTTCTTGGAGTTTATGAGTATAGAAAAATTTCGACGAGATATGCTTGGTCCTATCACCTTTTGATATATCCTCCCCTGACTTGTGCAACACAAGTAACATTATCTTCATAAATTATAGTAGGAGAATTTGTAACCAATATTAAGTAACAAGAATTAGGAATATGTGTTATAACGGATATTAACCAAACACACTCTCTTACAGCTTCATATAAAGCAATAATCTCAGAGTGGTTAGAAGATGTAACTACTAGCGATTGCTTCGTAGAACGCCAAGAAATAGCAGTGCCGTTATAACAAAATAAATACCCGGTTTGAAAACGAGCCTTATGTGGATCAGATCTATATCCAACATCAGCATATCCAACTAAACCAGAGTTAGTGGAATCCTTGGAATAATATAATCCCAAATCTATGGTTCCTCGGAGATGATAGAAAATATGTTTAACTCCATTCCAGTGTCTCCGAGTTGGCTCAAAACTAAAACGTGCCAATAAATTTACCGCAAAAGTGATATCTGGTCTCATATATTGTGCCAAGTACATTAAAGCCCCAATTGCATTGAGATATGGTACTTCATAACCAAGTATCTCTTCATTTGATTCTCTAGGACGAAATTGGTCCTTTTGGGGATCTAGAGACCTTACAACCATAGGGGTGCTCAACGGTGAGCTTTGTCCATGTTGAAGCATTTAAGCAATCTTTCAACATGAGCTAATTGATGGACGATTATTCCATTTGCTTTATGCTCAAGCTATAGACCAAGACAAAGTTTGGTTTTATCCAAATCTTTAACTTCAAACTCCATTTTCAAATACTCAGCAGTTTTAGCTAACTCTTCCGGAGTTCTAATTAAATTTATATCATCGACATAAACTGTTACAATAGCAAATCTGGTTTCTGATTTCTTAATAAACACGCATGGGCAGATAGGATCATTCTTGTACCTTTCCTTAATTATGTACCCACATAGGCATTGTACCACATGCGACCGGATTGCTTTAACCCGTACAAGGATCTTTGCAATTTTATTGAGAATAAATTGCGGGGCGTGCATGCTTCAGGCATTTTGAATCCCTCGGGGATTTTCATATAAATATCAAAGTCTAAAGAGCCATATAAATATGCCGTCACAACGTCCATAAAACGCATTTCCAATCTTTCAAAGATTGCTAGGCTAATGAGAAAACGAAATGTAATCATATCCATCACAGGTGAATATGTCTCATTATAATCAATCCCAGGTCTCTGGGAGAATCATTGGGCAACGAGTCGGGCTTTATATCTGACAACCTCGTTTTTCTCATTTCGTTTTCGGATAATTATCCATTTATATCCAACGGGTTTTACATTATCGGGGATACGAGTTACAGGTCTAAAAACCTCTCGTTTAGTTAGGGAAGCTAATTCAGCTTTAATTGCTTTCTCCCACTTAAGCCAATCTTGCCTTTGACGACTTTCAATAATAGATTGCGGCTCACAATCATCATCCATAATTTTATGAGCAACCGAGAATGCAAAAGCATCATCAACGATGATTTCATTTTGATCCCAAATTTCATTACAATATGTAATGGAATTCTCGGTATTCCCGGGGCTAGTGTTCCTTTCATGGGTTTTGCGCCTCTTCAGGGGCAATAAGCTCTTTGGGAGCAAGCACAACGCCAGGCTCTTTTGGAGCGGATTCCTTATTCTTTCCCCTTCGTTTTTGAGGAGCAGTATCTTTTGATCCTATCGGTCTACCACGTTTCAAGTGCGGGAGATTTTGATCCATTTTAACCTGTCCTTCGAGAACAGCTATCCTAGCTGGAGCATTTGCAGCTGGAATATGAGACTTCGTTACCTTAGTGGCATCATTAAATGCGTTAAGAAGTCTTTTGGCCATAGTCTGTAAATGGATTATGCGCTACACCTCATTTTCACATTTAGGAGTCCTTGGATCTAATTGAGATAAATTTTTCTCATTCCAGGAAAAAACCTTAACTGGTTTTTGTTTTGCAGTCATGGAAGTTGTAGGTATCCCAATTAATAGAAACCTAGTCTCATTAAAATGACAATCTGCAAATCTGGCAATAAAAAGATCACCAGTAGTTGGTTCCAAGAACCTAATGATAGACGGTGAATTAAACCCAACATAAATGCCCAAACGGCGTTGATGACCCATTTTCGTCCTTTTTAGCGGTGCTACAGGCACCTGTACTGCACAACCAAAGATGCGTAGATGTGAAATATCTGATTCATAACCAATAACCATTTGAATGGGAGATTGTAAAAGGCTAGCAGTGGGGTGTAATCTTATTAGAGATGCCGCATGCAAAACTACATGACCCCATGTTGTATCGTTGAGATTCGTTCTCAATAATAGAGTGCGGGCAATGATTTGGATACGTTTAATCAAGGATTCTGCCAATTCATTTTGAGTATGAACATATGCAACCGAATGCTCAACCTCGATTCCAAGTGAAGCATAATATGTATCAAAACTCTTTGATGTAAATTTACCAGCATTATCCATCCTTATGCTCTTAATTAGATAATTAGGGAATTGTGCCCGGAGCTTTATAATCTGCGTAAGTAAACGTGCAAATGTGACATTGCGCGTAAATAATAGGCAAACATGGGACCATCTACATGATGTGTCTACTGGTACCATAAAATATCAAAATGGTCCACTTGGTGGTTGTATTGGTCCACAAATATCACCCTGAATTCTTTGCAAGAACAAAGGAGATTCAAGATTAACCTTTGTTATAGAAGGTTTGATAATGAGTTTTCCTTGTGAGTAAGCCTCACAATTATAATCTTTGGACAACAATACCTTTATATCCTTTAAAAGGTGCCATTTTGTATTTTGAATTATCCTATGCATCATTGAAGCGCTAGGATGACCAAGGTGATCATGCCACAGTCCAAACTGATCAAGGCTTACCAATCTCCAAGATGTGGTGACGTAGGTTTCAACAACCTTAATCATGACACAATACAAACCCATAGAAGAAGCTTATAGCTTCTCATGGATGGTCTTCATGCCCATCTTATAAGAGGAAATGCCAATATATTCCTTATCTTGTTCATAAATAGTCTCAATATGGTACCAATTACAGCGTACATCTTTGAAACTGAGCAGATTCCTTTTTGATCTAATGCTCAGAAACGCATTCTCAATATGTAGGATTGTGCCATTTGTCAAAATAATTGTGGCATTCCTAAAACCATCAATAATTGGAACAGGACCTAATATTGTATGGATTTGTGCCTTACGCATGTCATACTCGAGAAAAAATGTCTACGAAATATAGTATGTGTTGTTGCACTATCAAGCAAACAAACATCTCCCTTTTTCTCGGTATTTTCCATTTGTATTTATGTTGAATACTTCAGGTGTCAAATATCATAAAAGTTGTATATAATCATTGCAAAATTAAATCCTTAAATTAAGTAAAAGGATTTCCAAATATCAACCGCCACTTCAGGAGCATAATGATATTTTTAGATTTGAAATTTAGCTTTAGGCCAAGAAAAATAAAAATAAAGAATTGATAGAAGAAGATGAAGTATAAATTGATTAATAAAAAAAATACCCACCTTGGAAAAATTACTTACTCAGTCGGTAGATCTCGTGCTTGCAAAAATTACTTACTCAATCGGTAGATCCTCGTGCTGATAACATGTTGTAAAATATTGTGTTGCAAATATATAATAGAGAGAATAGAGAGATTGAGTAGAGAAAATTTGACACCAGAGATAGTAGAGAAAGCTAGAGGAGAGAGTTTTATTTCCAGTATCTCACAGTTATTCTGTGTTGTGATTGTTGTTCTATAGTACATCAAAACTAAATTCTTATTTATAGGAGAACAAGAATGTATATATCATTAATATCAATGTATCGAATGATACATGTATTGGATAGGGGAGATGAGCGTTCATTATATAAGGAAATGTACTTAGAATGTATGATACAAATGTACCATAATAAGTACATTAGATAAGATGAATATAATGAATATTCATTCATGTATTTCATTTATTCATGTATTCCATCACACAAGTAAAGATTACAAGAGTAAAGAGGCTTTTTTTCTTTTTTTCCGTTTATTGGATCAAAGAGTAAATAGGCTATCTAAACTAATAAAATAAGTACAATAAAATTGGGAGCAATCAAGAAAAATATATAGAATTACGGAGTATCCTAAATAAGGTCTATATTGGCAATCGCATTTGGATCTAGGAGGGCTGACCGTGCCAACTTCGAGCGTGGGAGCAATCAAAAGAAATATATAGAATCACCGAATTTCCTAAATAAGGTCTATATTGATAATCGCCGTTGGATCTAGAGGACTAACCTTGTAGGCTTTAAGCGAGGTCACCTAGCGAGGCTCAACCTCATAGTAATCTAGCAATTGGCAGACTAAATTAGCGAAACTAAATGGTTTCATGATTAAATCGGTGTTTCTCTAATAGGTTTATGACTATTTTGATATTATTCACTCTCTTTGTCTATAATTACTTGTATGTGCATTGCGCGTGATCCTTGTATGATGGCGTTCGAACAGGTAACGTGTGTTGAAGAGTCGTTTCATTTGATATGGTTTTAGACAAATTTGAAATTTTAGTCAGGTGGATGCATACAATCCTCAAGGGTTTAATGAATTTCATATAGTGAAATTCATTAAACCCCTATTTATAGGTCAAGGAGGCCGGTCGACGAAGAGCGTCGGCCGCTGGTCCATGGCGTGCTGACCAGCCTCCCTCCCTCTTGGCCGAACCGGTGTCCCATCCCGTCTTCTCTGCGCATACCTCTCTACCTTGGCCAGGCCTGCCGCGTTAAGCTCCTCAGCACATTGAAGTCGTGTCCCATCTATCTGCGTTTCTCGGCAACCTCCGCGTTGCTCTTGTCCTTCGCACGTGCATGAGTTGTAAAGAAGGGAGGGAGGCAGGAAGAAGGAAGGAGGAAGGAGGAGAAGAGAGAGGGCTAGGCCGCAAAGGGGGAAGCGGGCTAGGGGCGAGATGGGCCATGGGCCTACGCGAGGTGGAAGCAAAGAGAAGGAGGCTGAGGAGAAAGCCCGGCCGCGGAGTCCCCTCCTCCTCTTCTTCTTCTTTTATAAAATTAATTTTTAATTTTTTTAAAATTTAAATTTTTTATTTATCCGAAATGCAGTAAAATAAGGGAAAATAAAATATAAAATAAAAAATTAATTAACGCAAATAATATTAGTACCCATGTGATGTAAAAATCCTTTTTGTAAAGGGCTACATTGGTCTCTAATTTTCTATACAATTTAATCTTAAATATTTGGTCAAAATTTAGGTGTCAACGGATTCTTTATTGATTTTAGATAGAAAATAATTAATAATAAATTTAAAGGTACATATAGCAGAGTCAATCATGACTTTAGCCATATAAATGTAAGGAAATATAAATTACAGGAAAGTAAATATTAAAAAAAAAAAAAAAACATTGAGCTCTACGATTCATTGAGGGAAGTTTGCAATAAATACATTTGTGCTATCTATAACTATCTACAGACATTTACGTACAATGATTATTGAATTTGAATAAACAAATTTTATTTGCAGTTACAAGAAATTATACCGTAATCTCCTAGATCAAACAACAATTATCCATAAGAAGTTATAAAATGACCACTCAACGATTATGTTCTAGCATCAATTCATCATATGCCTTCGAGTTCCAACACTTAGTAAAACCTACAATGACTATTGACGATTCCATCGATTGGTGAAGATCTCATAAACAACTAATGTTTGGTGTTGCTGATGATATTATAGAGTTGTCGATTGTTTTGATCAAACTGTTTATCGACTCGGTTTGTTATTTGTCGATAATAATAAAAACTTAGTCATTTTCTAATATCAACAAATACCCATTTTTAAAAAAAAATTGAATTAATTAATCAATCATTGAACGTGAGATTTGTTACCATCAAAAAGAAGAAGAAAAACATAACGGACTGTGGGTGCGTTTGGGAGAAGCTTTCGAAGGGGCTTTGGGCATCAAAAGCCCCTTGGGCCAAAATAAAGGTGTTTGAGAAAAAAATTGGAATGGGCTTAATGGCAAAGCTGGCATTTGTAAGGTGAAAGCCCAAGACAGGTTGGGGGCTGCCTTGGGCTTTCATTCTTCTCGGCGTGCTGAGGAGAGGCTAAATAAAAACTTTTCTTCCCAAATTATCCTCGTTGGTTTTTCGTTTTTCCTATTTTCCCCTCACTATTCATCATCTTCTTCTTCTTCTTCTTCCACGAGCGGTTGTCGACGAAGGGCAGGCAGTCGCCGACGACGTTGCCCAAACGACCGTCGTCAGGGGGTGGCACGACCGACGCCCGGGGGGGTGGCGTGACCATCGTTGGGGGGTTGGCGCAGCGAGGTCTAGGTCACCACGACCCAAATCTGGGGCGGCAGGGTCGCGGGAGGACCTTGCCGCCCTTGATTAGGGTTGTGCGACCTCGCCGCCCCCGGATCTAGGTTGCAGCAGTGTCGCACGACCTCCCACGACCTCGCCGCCCCAGATTTGGGGGCGGCGAGGTCGCGGCAGGGTCGCCAGAGGTCGAGGCGGCGTCACGTGACCTCACCGCCTTAGATTCGGGGTCGCTAGAGGTTGCCCGACCCCAAGCAATCTTTGCCGGTGGTCTTCGGGGGTCGCTTGACCTCGGGCAAGTCTCCCCAGTGGTAGTGGTCTCCAGGGCTGTCTGAGTCAGATGTCGGCCACCGACGACAAATTTCGATCGCCAGCGACCGCCTGCCCTTGCCGGTCAATTTTTTTTTATTTTTCTTTTGATAATTTTTTTTATTACAAAAGTCCTTTGTAAATGTAATTCCCCCAAACACCATTTTGCTCAAAGGTACTTCACAATGGACTTTTAAATTATAATTTACCAAACACAATTTGCATTCTGAAAAGTCCCTTCAACCTAAAGTCCTTTGCATTTTCCCAATGGCTTTCTCCAAAAGTACAACCAAACGCATCCTGTGTGTAAATGATACACCAGACAATTATGCGATGCTCAATAACAAATATGTAAGCATTCACTGGTTTTGCAAGTTTTTTTCGATAGCAATGATTTTGATATATATTTGATGTCAAATGCTTTAATGATCTTTATTGACACCTAAATTTTTGCATAAAAAATGGATTAAGTTTTAGCCCCAAAAAAATAAAATAAAATAAAATTGCATAACATATAATTTTAGGCGCATTTGATATATTCAGTAAATCTTTTATATATTCAAACGATATATACGGAGAGGTATATTTCGTTAAAAATTGAAAGGTTTCAATGTAATATTTCAGATGTAATTTATATTTGGCGTTGATCTTCGGGTAATATGCATTTTCGACATAATAAAAGAAACATCATATCTTTTAATTGTTGATGGGCGTGAACAAAGGAAAGAAAATGAAATAAAATTGTGAAGATTACACCTTGGCTGCGCGAGATGCAATCAAAAAGAAAAATGAAATTTTGTTTCTTCCGCATAGGGGCTCAATTTGGTTGCATATAAAAAGGGGGGCTTTTTCTCGTACGAAGGGGGAGCGAATTCAGAAAATTTTTCTGAGCAAAAAAAAAGTGGGAGTGGTTCCTTCATTTTGTTAGAGGGGGCGGAATTCGAAAAATCAAGAGAGAATTCGTGAAAAAAAAGGGGCTTTTCCTTCGTTCTTCGGGCGAGAGCAACACAAAAGGAAAAGGCTTTAGAAGGGGGAAAAGGTCAAAAGTCAAAAAAAAGAAAAGAGTGAAGGAGAGAAGAGACGTGAGGGGGCAGAGAGTGCAGCGACAGAGAGAGAAAAGTGACGTGAGAGACAGGTGAGGAGAGAGAAAAAAAAAAAGGAAAAAACAAAATAGAATCACTGTGCATCTTCTTTCCCCCGCACCCGTCGCCTGCGTCTCCCGTCCGCGCCGGCCTCGCGCCCGCACCGGCTACCGCGCCAGCACCGCCACCGCCACCGCGGGACTCGCCCGCGACGTGCAGCTCCGTTGCTGACGCCCGCTGCTGCTCCCTCGCCGCTCTGCCCGCGCCTCCGCCTGTCCTTTCGCTCAGAGCCCGACGTCGCCGCGCCTCTGCAACCCGCCGCCGAGTCCAGCCCGTCGCTTGCCACCGCCCCAGCATCCCGCTCGGTCCCGCCGACGCTCGCCTCAGCCCAACGCTTGCCGGTCTCCGTCCAATGCTCCAGCAACGCACTCCCCTCGCCTCTGCACCTGCTCTGCATTTTGCCCGCCAGTCTCTGCCTCTGCAGCAATCGACGCCGCCGCGCCTCTGCACTCGCGAGCTCGCTCCGACGCCTCCACCCGAGCCGGACCTCGACCCAGCGCCGACGCCCAGCAACACCACTAGAGCCAGACGCCGCGACGCCCCTGCTCGAGCACCCCACACCCGAGCGTCTCCGTCCGTCGCCGGCCTCCAGGCCTCCACCCGACGACCCGCGACCACGCGCTGCCGTCGTCGTTTGCCTGCCACCGCTGCCCTCCAAGCCCCGGCACCGTCGTTGCCCGCCAGCCTTCGTTCCGACGACCGTGCTCCTCCGCCCGCGGCTGCGCCACTGTAGCGATCCGTCCTTCGCCACGCCTTCTTCCATCGTGCAGCTCGTGAAGTCCCCTTTTAGGTACCGACCAAAAAAAAAAAAAAAGCCCCTTTTAGGTAGTTTTATTTTTTATTCTTTTTTCTTTTCATTTATTTTATTTTATTTTATTTTATTTTATTTTGTAGTTTAGTTATTTAAATTGTAACATTGGATATTACTATTCATTTCATAAATCTTGTAGGCATTAACTGCATGATTTTTGTCCAAAGTTATTGTAGTTATTAATTTGATTTCTAAGACGTTGGATTATTTTTTTAATTACATTAATTTTTGGGCATTTTGGTAGTATTTTAATTGTTAAATCATTCTAATTATTAATTTGGTCCATAAGACTTCGGATTAGATTTTTAATTATTTTAAACCTTTTTATATGTCGTGATGCTCAGGGTTAGAATAATTGTTAATTTAACATGTGAGACAACATGTTATTTTTTCGATTACTTTAATCATTTATTTGTTGAATATCTTGATTGTTTAAATCTAATGTTCATTTGATAATTACTTGCCTTGGAAAAACCCCAAGAAAATAAAAAAATCAAAATCAAAATCTTGCATCAAAGCATGTAGGTTTAGTAAATTAGACATGTAGGTTTAAGTATATTAGAATTTTTTTAGGATTACATTTTTAGGATTGCATTTTTAGATAATTTTTTGAAATAGGTTAGGGTTGGACCTAAATAACCTTCTTCTTCTTTTTTTATATAAATAGGGTTTTAGACTATGTTTGCACATTTTAATTATCTCATTTTTCTAAAAAATAGTTTTCTAAAATAGGATAGGGTTTAAGTCAAATTAATCCCTAAAATAAATTAGAAAATTATTCTTTTTTAGATAGTTTAATTATGGTTTTTATTAATTTTGAATTTCAATAAAAAAATATAAAAATATTAGGTGCATGTTAATTAGTTTGCATAATAGGATCATTTATTTAGAATTTGTTTGTTAGTAAAATTATGTCATGTAGTTAAAATGCATGTTTTATGATAAAATTCTAATTTCAAGAAAACCCAAAAAATAATTGCTTGCTTTGTGTGTTTAACTCTTTTGATGCAAATTGTTTGGTTCATTGAGTATTTAATAATGATTGAGCACCCGTGTGATCACCATTTTGCATGATAGTAATTTAGATTAAAATAAATCCAAGCTGCCTACAAAAACATTTTTGAAAATAAAAAGAATTGTATCGAAAAGACATTAGAGAAATCTAGTATAACCAAGTTCTCATACTCATAATCTCTTGTTCGTATGAGTAAAATAATTCTTCCATTATTTTACTTAGGTGTTTAATCGACCTACCATAAATTGATTAGTGATGACTCCTAAATAAAATTCATTTGCATGTTAAAAAAACTTAAACATAAGTTGCGAATTGGTATGGGCCTGGGAGGGCCCGAGCTAAGTTTAAAACTTAATAGTCCATTAGCCTAAACTCTAGGTGGTGCACCTGAAATTTAAGTTGCGACAATCTTAGACTAGTCTATCCAAGGAAACAATTGCAAGACATAGTCTTGGTTGCACCAATTAGACTTGATGATAATGTATTTTAAAGTGTATGCTCCATCATCATCAAGAACTTCCATTTTGGGCAACATGGATTTATTATCTTTGACTTTGAGGCTGATTTTCCACCACTGGCATTCGGCAACACATATTCTATCTCGAATGCGCTTTTGTAAAGTATGAGTACATGAAAAAGGAGTTGCCTTCATATATGAAGACTAAAAAGTGGCCATCACAAATGAAGTAATGCTCTATAAATTTGCCCTAACCCTTTGATAACCAAACCATGTCATCCCATACTTATAATTCCATACTGGCCAAACCCCACCATTTGGAACCTTCAGAAGCACCCTTTTTGCTAGATTCTCCCTATACTTTCTCAATAACTTTTTTGGCATTCCTTGTGGATAAAGAACGAGACAACAATTCTTAAGGATCTGTTCCGTTGGGACAACAAGAACGTTCGGTGGAATCCACAACAAGTGCAGTAAGCAGGAGTGCTTTGTGACTGTGTAGGAGTGTGTGACGCAGGATAATCTTGATGAGGCATCCCAAGTGTGAAGCAACTCCTGCGACATACATCTTCTCTCCAGCCACGGTGAGTCATTCTTGGACCAATGCTCGGAAGAAGAGAAGGTGATGAAAGCAGTTAGATATATGGATGGACTCGATCTTCGGTAGAGACCAAGCTGCCTTAAAGTGAAGCATTTGCCTTTTGCTATCTTTACTTCAATCTTGTGAAGCAATTCGGTGGCAAAAGTGCAATTGAGAACATGACTTTGTGGTTGGTTGAGTGGATAAAACAATAATTGTCAGGTTTTCAGATTCTAAGAAGGATCTGATTCCGGTTCTCGAGGCTAAATAGATTGTGATACTAACCAGCGAGACAACAAACAATGCCCCAAAACAGGGACGATTCTTGCATTTGATATGCTAAACAAAAACTTCTTGGTATTATGCAGCCAGCTTGCACTTGCACTGCAGCAGATAGAAGCGGCTGGTAGGGACGTGCTGGTGTGCCTCTAAGGAACGAAGGAAGAGGCATAGGTTTGAGGGACATGCTATGTGCCTATAACCTGCAGGACGATGGGCGTGACACCGTGGAATCAAATGTGGAGCTTGGATTGTCCGTTGACCCAAGAGAGTACGAAATTGGTGACCCAGCATTTCTTCCTTAGGTCAGAAACTATACTGATATGAGAGATCCTGCATGATTTAGATTCTGAATGAGTTCAATTCATGGTCATTGGTCATTGTCAAGGATTAAGAAACTAATATTTTTATCTGAAATTAAAGGTAGTTGAATTTCAGTGACTGTTTTAGAGAATGTACATCATATGTAGGACTAGAGGAAACGGGTAACTATAGCAGAGCCTCAAGTTCTCATCTTTAGTGGGCGAGGTATAATCAGTATAAAGAATCACTCCATAATAAAAAAAATTTGTAGTATTTGAGGCATTCGTATTAGTGCTTAACATATTGACTTACAGTGCAGATGCTGCGTGACCTACGAGTCAGAACAACAACGATAATGACAAACAACCCATCGAAGTATGTGGGGCTTAAGGATTATGGCTTGGCTATTGCTGGGGGAGTGCCTCTAGTAACTCCCATAACAAAGGAGAACAAGTGATACTTGGAGATGAAACGCTCCAAGATGGGGCACATCTATGGAGCAAGTCAATGGCCGCTTCAGCACTTTCATCAGTAAAAGAGGGCAAGCCGAGCAGTGCCGTTTCTTCTGATCCAGCTGTGTCTGACTTATATAAGCCACTGGATAGTTCAACTGCTATTGGTTTATCTGGGGGGATACAAGCAAATTCACTGACAGATGGTGTTATTACTCAATCTTGAAAGCCCCGAGGTCAAGAACATTGGGATACCTGCTGATCATGAGTTCTGGAAATTTTATGGCCATGCAGTTCTATAATTATTTTAATTTTCATTATAACTCTTCTGAGGTCATTCATCCATTTTGTGCAGCGAAAAGGTGAAAGACTACCCCTCTTATTGAAACTTCCTTTTGTGATATTGATGGCTTGCAAGATTTATTATCAACACAACCTTCCTTAGAATCTGGAGACCACTGCAGATTTCATGAAAACAGAGTTGGTGCATGACATTTTCCCTTTCTGGAACCGCCTCAATGGTGTTATAGTTATAGATCAGCTCTCCACATGGACAAGAGATCAAGATTGCCCTTGACCTTTCATTTTATCAATCCCACGCTCCGCATGAGTTCGATTTATACTTTGCCAAACAAAGGATGCAACGTACAGGTGCAATGGTCACTACTCTCCAAAAAATTCAAGAAATACATCACCATTTAATTACTTGCAGCAGAAAGTTTTGCTTTCTTTGATCTGATTAACTAAACAAAACATAGTGAGGCAGAGATTTTTCTGTGGGCATAATAAAATCTACACCTAAGCCTTGAAATTCCTCCTGAAAATGGAGACTTCGAGTTCCATATTATCAATTCTAACAGGCTCAAACACACGAACATCTCCTTCCTTTAGAGAGAGTATCATCTTGAAAAAATGAGTTGTCTCCAGGTGCAGATTGCCAGCCGCTGTTCATCTTCTTTCCGACAACAAGTCATCCCCGGAGCACAATTTGTGTAGTAAGCTGTAACATTTGAAACAAAACAATTTTTGTGAACGAAGCATTTAATTAGTAAAGACAATCATTTCTGGGACGAAAATTTAAAAAGCAAATGAATGCTGGAGGAAGCTCAATAAGAAGAACATATAGGGAATCGAACGGGTGAAAAGATCGGCAACCTATTATTTGATTAAAATTGTATCAACAATATCGCCAGAGGTACTGAGGCTAAAATCGATAGAATTGATCTACAAAGTGATGTGTAATAAGCATGACCATAGCCATTAGATATTCAGCCCACTAGTTAGAAGGCTTGACCAATGAGCCAATCTGAGAGGGTCTAACTCTATTCACCGAGCTCAAGAAGAAAATTGTCTGTCTTGGCCCCTTCATTTCTGTAATATTAGGCTAGTGGGCCCCAAAAGAAGAAAAAGAAAAAGAAGTTGAAAAGTCAATAAAGCAAAAAGGAGAAGGGAGAGGGCTCGGTTAAATAGAGGCTGAGAGTTCCCTCGACCATAAAGAAAAGAAAGAAAAGAAGAAGAAGAAGAAGAAGAAGAAGAGAAAGGGGAAGAAAGGAAAGGGGTTTTGGCACGTGCACGCCACAAATGCCTCGCCAAGCTGACTCGACTCCATAACGCAGCACCCGGTAAGAGATTAGGCCCCTCGTTCGTCCAATTGAAGTAATTTATGGGTTTAGGGCTCAAATTTGGAATTTTTGGAAAATTGAGCGGCGAAGCCCGATTTTGGAGTTGTTGAGCTGTGTATTTTTGTAGTAATGAGGTTTAGGGTGTTGTGGAGCCGTGGGATTTTACGGATCATGATTTGAGCTTGTGGTTTGTCCGAAACAAAATTTCAAAGTTTCCCGCCCGCAGTGAACAGTACGCGTCCAGCAGCTTTGGGCCTGTATTTTGTCACCTTTCGGCTTGATTTTGGGACGGTGAAGTTGGGATTCTTGTAATATGTGTCAAGGGCTCTCTATTGACTATAAATACATTCGGATCGGGGTTCGGAGGAAAAAGTTAAGGTGCGATCAAGTTTTGTGCTTAAACTCCGTGTTGTGAATGGCTTGAACAATCACTTTGGTTATGCGATTTGTTAGTGCGTAGAAGTCATTTCATTATAGTTAATGCGTAATTTAATCGTTTCGTAGTTGAGATAGAGTTTTATTAGATTTTAACATTATTCCTCGGTTATTTGATAGGGCCGTGAGTTCGACGATACAGGTATCGTTCGTCGTTTGGTTGTAGACGACAAGGTGAGTGGTACTATATCTTATTTGGTTTTATAAAATCATGTCTTGAAGTATATATATTGAATTGAGAAGAGCATTTTTATTGCATAAAAGCCGGATCGAACATTTACTACCTTTTGGTTGATTATGAGTGCTTGAAAAGTGTATTATGCAAAGTTTGTGGAGAAATATATATGAAATTGCTTTGCGACCGATTGATGGAAAAGTTTATGATGATTTGAGAAATAGATATGAAATGGATGATGGGTTATTCTGCAAATGTTATTTGTTTGATTTAAGATATTGATTTCTGGATTGGATTTCTGGTATTGGAGGATGGTCATTTATGCTCAATATGACTGTGAACCCAATGAGGGGTTTTTGAGGTATGCATACCAGGTTTAGGATATCCTTTTGGGCCAGCCATCGGCTTTGTAAGTAGAGACCTTGCCAAGGGGAGAATCTTGGTCGCCTTGTCACAAGGCGTTGTGTTGTGACCATGGTTAGTTATTGAGCAAAAGATTGGTCGATGGATGGACCATCGACATGTGTTTGATATGAGATGAATCAATGGATAGACCATTGATGTGTTTTTGATTAAGATTATTCAATGGATTTGACCATTGATACTTGACTTTGATGGCGATTTAAATGAGTTTTCCTTATTAGTATAAAGCTTTGATAATAATAAATGACTCTTATATGATTCGATATGTATTTTATATATTGAGTTGGCGTTATGAAATTTGGTATTGTTTTGTATGCATGCATAGTGGTTGTTCGATCTGCTTAGAAGATATGTATTACGCACTGAGCTATTGTTGCTCATTCCACTCCTCCTTTAATCTTTTCAGGTTCCTCGGTTAGCGGCGAATAGAGCGAGTGTGCCGTCGGTGGGAAACTTTTGGGAGTTCTATTTTTGGGTATGGTTTAAGGAATTGGTGTACATATTCCTTGCTAGTGGTTGGATTGTCTGAGTTCTTATTGTATATTTCTTTTTGGTGGATTATAGAAACTCTGATGTTGCAACTAATATATTAGTCTATCTGATATGTATATATGGTTTGAAATATATATAAGTTGATATCAGATTGTTGGTTGTGCTTGAGGCTGCATCCTTCGTGTGGAAGGACGGCCGTGTCATCCCTATTCTTTGTAGTTTTGGGGTGTGACATCTTTTGGTATCAGAGCCTAAGTTTTGATCTTTTTGGATGTAGTTATGGGACGTTGTGAGGTTGTGTGATAGATTTTATTTTGCGTTAGTCTTTTAGATTCTAAGGTGTAGTTTCATTCTTGGATTCAGGTGATCATGCGTACCGACTCAGAGACACTTGCCTCGCTTCGTAGGAGCAGCAAAGGCAAACGAGTCGCTACCCCTGATGCTAGAGACATGCCTCAAGCTTCTCGAGGTGCGTCTTTGAGAAGGAGACTTGAGGGCTGCTTTGATAGGAGTCCTGACTCGCGCGAAGTCAGAGAAGAGGATCAAGAGCCAACCCGTTCAACTGAATTTGAACAAGCATTGATCCATTGGTATCGCCAAGTAAAAGAATTAACTGGAGATGGAGCGACTAGCTCAAGCACTTTTGCCTAATTTAGGAAGGCGAAACCACCCACTTTTGATGGGAAAGCTGATCCTCTCGCAGCTGAGCGTTGGATTAAAAAGATTGATGGGATCTTTGAAGTTGAAGAGGTTCCCGAGGATCGGAAAGTTAAATTTGCCACCCAATACTTGGAAGGTGAAGCAGAGTTTTGGTGGGATGGAATGAAGCCAAGTCTTGGAGGTAGGGATGTTATTATATCCTGGGAGGACTTTAAAAAGGCGTTCAATGCTCAATTCTTCCCAAAGTCATTCTAGGCAAAGATGAAGGGTTACTTTGTACATATATCTCAGGGTGACTCCACAGTTTTGGAGTATTCAGTCCGCTTTAATCAATTAAGTAGATTTGCGGAGCACTTGGTAGCAAATGAGGAAGATAAGGCCGATCATTTCCTAGGAGGGCTCTGACCTAAAATTAATTATGCACTTGCACCTTTTGTATTAACAACTTATAAGGATGTGCTAGAGCGAGCAATCAAGGTGGAACAAAGCATTCTGAAGCACGGCACACAAGGAGCGCCTCAACCCAAAAGGTTTAAGCCCACAAATGTACAAGGTAGCCATACTAATGGTAGTGGAAGGCGAAGAGGTTTCAGTCGGCCAGGACAGTTCAGAAATCTGAGTAACAAGGGCCCCTTAATACGTGTGGAAGTTATCATCGCGGTGAGTGTCATCGGAAAACCGGAGTATGCTTCTTATGTGGGAAAGCAAGACACATGAGGCGAGATTGTCCCACACAAAGGAATCCTCCTATTGACAATAGATAATGTTATCTATGTGGGCGACAATGGCACTTATCACACCATTGTTCCATGCGGAGGAATACCCCTTTGGTTGGTAGGCTCCAAGAGAGCCAACAAAGACAAGGTACAAATGGGAAAGTTTTTGCGATGACGAAGGAGGATGCGGCAGCATCTAACGCAGTTGTTGCAAGTAATATTTTTATTGCCTCACAATGTGCTTATGCGTTATTTGATCCTGGTGCTACGCATTCCTTCATTTCAACTGAATTTGCAAAGAAGCTTGATGTGTTGTCTGACCCTCTTGAATGTGAATTGCGTGTTGATACTCCTACTGGTGATTTCTTACTTGCTCATCATGTGTTCAAGAGATGTGTGATTCGGATTAATAATGTTGAAATGCCTGTGGATCTAGTGGAGTTAAATATTCAAGATTTCGATGTTATTATAGGAATGGATTGGTAATCTACCTATTGTGTTACTGTTGATTGTTTTTCAAATAAAGTGATAATTAAACTTCCGAATCAACCCGAATTCTCTTTTTCGGGAAGTTGTCAAAACACTTTTCCAAAGTTGATCTCAGCTTTGCAAGCGAGGAAATTTTTTAGAAATGGTTGTTGTAGTTATTTAGCTTGTGTAAAAGACACAAATAAAGTTGTAGTGAAGTTGGAAGATGTTCCTGTTGTTAGAGAGTTTCCAAGTGTGTTTCCTGAGGATTTATCAGGCTTGCCTCTTGATAGAGAAATCGAGTTTTGTATTGAATTGATGCCCGGTACAGCACCAATCTCTAAGGCACCATATCGGATGGCACCCACTAAATTGAAAGAATTGAAAACGCAGCTGCAAGAACTTTTGGATTATCATCAAACCCAGTGTTTCGCCTCGGGAGCTCTTGTTCTATTTGTGAAAAAAAATGATGGTAGTATGCAACTTTGCATAGATTACCGAGAGCTTAACAAAGTAACGGTCAAAAACAAATATCCTTTGCCCCGGATTGATGATTTATTTGATCAACTTCAGGGAGCTCAAGTATTTTTCAAGATCAACCTTCATTCTGGGTATCATCAGTTGAAGATAAAGATAGATGATGTGCCTAAAACCACTTTCAGAACAAGGTATGGCCATTATGAATTTCTCGTCATGCCTTTTGGATTAACAAATGCGCCTGCTGCCTTCATGGACTTGATGAACAAGGTGTTCGGGGAATATCTAGACAAATTTATTGTGGCGTTCATTGATGACATCCTAGTGTATTCGAAGAGTTTAAAGGAACACGAACAACACTTGAGGTTTGTCTTGCAGACTTTGCATGAAAAGAAGTTGCATGCCAAATTTAGTGAGTGTGATTTCTGGCTTGATCATATAGAATTCTTGAGTCATGTGATCTCGAAGGATGGCATATTAATGGATCCATAAAAAGGTTGAAGCAGTTGTTAAGTGAAACCATCCAACTAATGTTATAGAAGTGAGAAGTTTTCTTGGGCTAGCTAGCTACTATAGGCGATTTGTAGAGGGATTCTCAAAGATTGCTGGTCCACTTACCCGTCTAACTCATAAGAAAGTTAAATTTGAATGGTCAGACCAATGTGAATGTAGTTTTCAAGAGTTGAAGAGATGGCTGGTTTCGGCTCCTATTCTAACTCTACCTTCTGGAAGTGGCGGCTTCGTAATCTTCTGCGATGCATCCAAAGAAGGTTTGGGTTGTGTTCTTATGCAAAATAGCAAAGTTATTGCCTACACTTCTAGATAATTGAAATTACATGAGAAGAACTACCCCACTCATGATTTGGAGTTAGCGGCGGTTTTGTTTGCTTTGAAGATATGGCGGCACTATTTGTATGGTAAAAAATGTGAAGTCTTTACCGATCACATGAGTCTAAATTATATCTTTACTCAGAAAGAACTGAATATGAGGCAAAGAAGATGGCTAGAACTTTTGAAGGATTATGACTTGTCCATTAATTACCATTCGGGTAAGACTAATGTGGTAGCGGATGCTTTGAGTCGTAAATCCTTTGGAAATATGGCAACTTTGCTCACTTCTCAGAAACCCATTCTTGAAGATATGAGGAAGTTAGACTTGGAGGTATTGGTGCATCAACTTGGTGCTCAGTTGGCTAACCTTCAAGTACAACCTATGTTGATTGACAGAATTAAGGCTAAACAGAATGAAGATCCACAATTACAAAAATTTAGAGAAGGTGTGGAAGATGGAAGACAAGCGGATTTTAGCTTACACGTAGATGGATCCTTGAGGTTTCGTGGTCGACTGTGTGTTCCTGAGGACTCAAAGCTGAAAAAAGAGATCCTACAAGAAGCTCACAGCTTTTCAATTCATCCGAGAAGCACTAAAATGTATAGGGACTTGAGAGAAAATTTTTGGTGGATCAGCATGAAAAAGGATATTACAAAATTTGTCGATCAATGTTTAGTTTGCCAGCAAGTGAAAATTGAGCATCAGAAACCAGGTGGACAGTTGCTGCCTCTAGAGATACCTAAATGGAAGTGGGAGCATATTGCCATGGACTTTGTAGTTGGTCTACCGAGGACGCCAAGTGGTAAGAATGCTATATGGGTGATTATTGATCGATTGACTAAGTTTGCTCACTTTTTGTCATATCGATTTGGCCTTTCAATGGAAGATATGGCAAAGCGATATGTTAGTGAGATAGTGAAGCTTCATGGAGTTCTAGTAAGTATTGTTTCCGATATGGATCCCAGGTTCGCGTCTAACTTTTGGAAGAGTTTGCAAGGAGCATTGGGCACTAAACTCAACTTGAGTACAGCTTTTCATCCACAAACAGATGGACAATTAGAAAGAACGATCCAGACATTAGAGGATATGTTGAGATCATGCATCATTGACTTCGGCGGTTCTTGGGATGAACATCTACATTTGGCAGAATTTTCTTATAACAACAGTTATCATTCTAGCATTAAGATGGCACCCTTTGAAGCTTTATATGGCCGAAAATGCAGAAGTCCTATTTGTTGGGACGGTGTTGGTGAGAAAAGACTAACCGGCCCCGAGTTCATTCAACAATCAGAAGAGAAAGTTAGGCTGGTTCGAGAACGTCTCAAAATGGCTCAAAGTCGTCAGAAAAGTTATGTGAATCTGAAAAGACGCAAGTTAGAATTTAATGTGGGGGATCATGTATTCTTAAAAGTTTCTCTTACGAAGGGTGTAATGAGATTCGACACACGTGGGAAGTTAAGTCCAAGATACGTGGGACCATTCTTGATCTTAGAGAAAATTGGTGAAGTCGCTTATAAATTGGCTTTGCCATCGGTGCTATCAGGTGTCCATAATGTGTTCCATGTTTCTTTGTTGCGAAAATATGTGCCAAATCCTGAACATGTGCTAGACTTTACTCCATTGAGATTACGGGCGAACTTGACATATGAGGAGCAACCTATTCGCATTATCGATAAGAAGGATCAAGAGTTACAGCGACGAACTATTCCTTATGTGAAAATACAATGGCAAAACCACATCGAGAGAGAGGCTACTTGGGAACTCGAGGAGGAGGCAAGACACAAATACCCGCACTTGTTTCATGATTGAAGTACATGCAAATTTCAAGGACGAAATTCTTTTTGAGGAGGGTAGAATGTAATATTAGGCTAGTGGGCCCCAAAAGAAGAAAAAGAAAAAGAAGTTGAAAAGTCAATAAAGCAAAAAGGAGAGGGGAGAGGGCTCGGTTAAATAGAGGCTAAGAGTTCCCTCGACCATAAAGAAAAGAAAGAAAAGAAGAAGAAGAGAAAGGGGAAGAAAGGAAAGGGGTTTTGGCACGTGCACGCCACGGATGCCTCGCCAAGCCGACTCGACTCTATAATGCAGCACCCGGTAAGAGATTAGGCCCCTCGTTTGTCCAATTGAAGTAATTTATGGGTTTATGGCTCAAATTCGGAATTTTTGGAAAATTGAGCGGCGAAGTCCAATTTTGGAGTCGTTGAGCTACGTATTTTTGTAGTCATGATGGTTTAGAGTGTTGTGGAGCCATGGGATTTTATGGATCATGATTTGAGCTTGTGGTTTGTCCGAAACAAAATTTCAAAGTTTCCCGCGCACAGTGAACAGTACGCGTCCAGCAGCTTTGAGCCTGTATTTTGTCACCTTTCAGCTTGATTTTGGGACGGTGAAGTTGGGATTCTTATAATATGTGTCAAGGGCTCTCTATTGACTATAAATACATTCGGATCAGGGTTTGGAGAAGAAAGTTAAGGTGCAATCAAGTTTTGCGCTTAAACTCCATGTTGTGAATGGCTTGAACAATCGCTTTGGTTATGCGATTTGTTAGTGCGTAGAAGTCCTTTCGTTATAGTTAAGGCGTAATTTAATCGTTTCGTAGTTGAGATAGAGTTTTATTAGATTTTAACATTATTCCTCGGTTATTTGATAGGGTCGGAGTTCGACGATACGGGTATCGTTCGTCGTTTGGTTGTAGACGATGAGGTGAGTGGTACTATATCTTATTTTGTTTTATAAAATCATGTCTTGAAGTATATATATGTATATATATTGAATCAAGAAGAGCATTTTAATTGCATAAAAGCCGGATCGAACATTTACTACCCTTTGGTTGATTATGAGTGTTTGAAAAGCATATTATGCAAAGTTTGTGGAGAAATATATATATATATGAAATTGCTTTGCGACCGATTGATGGAAAAGTTTTTGATGATTTGAGAAATAGATATGAAATGGATGATGGGCTATGCTGCAAATGTTATTTGTTTGATTTACGATATTGATTTCTGGATTGGATTTCTGGTATTGGATAATGGTCATTTATGCTCAATATGACTGTGAACCCAATGAGGGGTTTTTGGGGTATGCATACCAGGTTTAGGATATCCTTCTGGGCCAGTCATCGGCTTTGTAGGTGAGGACCTTGTCAAGAGGAGAATCTTGGTCGCCTTGTCACAAGGCGTTGTGTCGTGACTATGGTTAATTATTGAGCAAAAGATTGGTCGATGGATGGACCATCGACGTGTGTTTGATATGAGATGAATCAATGGATAGACCATTGATGTGTTTTTGATGGAGATTATTCAATGGATTTGACCATTGATACTTGACTTTTGATGGCGATTTAAATGAGTTTTCCATATTAGTATAAAGCTTTGATGATAATAAATGACTCTTATATGATTCGATATGTATTTTATATATTGAGTTGGCGTTATGAAGTTTGGTATTGCTTTGTATGCATGCATAGTGGTTGTTCGATCTAGTTAGAAGATATGTACTACTCATTGAGCTGTTGTTGCTCATTCCACTCCTCCTTTAATCTTTTAAGGTTCCTTGATTAGCGGTGAATAAAGCGAGTGCGCCGTCGGTAGGAAACTTTTGGGGAGTTCTATTTTTGGGTATGGTTTAAGGAATTGGTGTACATATTCCTCGCTAGTGGTTGGATTGTCTGAGTTCTAATTGTATATTTCTTTTTGGTGGATTATAGAAACTCTGATGTTGCAACCAATATGTTAGTCTATCTGATATGTATATATGATTTGAGATATATATATATATAAGTTGATATCAGATTGTTGGTTGTGCATGAGGCTGCGTCCTTCGTGTGGAAGGACGGCCGTGTCATCCCTATTCTTTGTAGTTTTGGGGTGTGACAATTTGCACTTGCAGCTTGGCTGACCTCAGCAGACTATGCTGTGAGGCCAAACACCTCTAAATGTTAGAGATAATTAGGGCAAAAGAAAAGATAATTCAATCAAAATATTTAAGCTATACAATCCTTATTTCAGTTTTTGAGTCCAAATTAGCATTTAATTTATATTGTTGCTGGGAGAGTCAGACTAGCAAATGCTGTAACTAAGAATTGAAGGTAAAACACTAGGTGTTTACTACAAACCGAAGATCTTTAGCCTTTAGAAATTCCTCAGCCGTGAGTCCCGTACTTTTAAGGCAATTAAGTTCAAGTTTTTTCCAGCTAATATTTAGGTAAGGTTCACGCTTATTTTGTTCAATTTTATTCAATTTCTAAGTTGAAAAGGTGAAAGACTAATCCTCTTGTGGAACTTCCTCCTTCAATGTCAATGCTGGCTTTTAACATTCATTGTTGGTTATTTCAATAAGTGATTAATGAACTTTTATCTGAACCTACTTGTGTATTGAACACTAGAGACCAATACCTATTATAAAATTGAAGTCAGATTCCAAAATGCGACATCAGCAAAACTAGTTGAGTGGTCATCGATAAGGGCTTCACTACGTCTTATTCAAGACACTTATGACTTAATTGCACTTATTTAAAATTTGAAACTTGATTGTACATTAAGCTAAACGTTTAAGATTTTTTTATGTAAGTTCCTAAAAAAGAAGAAGGAAAAAACAGATCAATATGTTCATTTGCTTGAATGAGAAGAGAGTTGAAGGAAAAAGAAAGGAAATGGGATGCTTCATTTAGTTATGAAAAATGAGAAGGGTGTGATCCAGGCAATTATGCTGGCATGGCAAATGGTTAGAAAATAATGTCGTTATTTATTTATCCATCCCCAGCAGCTACCCCTCTTTCGCAAAACTGTGATTTATATTAGTGAGAAAGAGGGGAAATTGGAAATAGAATCACTACCCTAATATAGAAATTTCCGTCATCTCAACTTTTGACTGTGTCTCAATAACTTCCAGATTTCTGTACCACTTGTAGCATCTACCCTTCCCTTCATCAGTGTGAAAAGTTTAGAACTTGTGGTGCTTCAAGTGTCGGACAATTTGAGAAGCAAAGGCAAGAGAGAAAAAAATGGATAAGAATGACATTAATTGGATCTTACCAATTTTATGTGTTATTTATGTTTTTAACCTTTGTATGGTTGTGTTGAGATCACCCTCCCAGTTCCTTTGCCACTTGTATCTAAACAATGTCGCCGAACGGAGTCTTGGTGTGTTTAGAGCACCCTCACAAAAGATCTTCATTTTCGAGCACTCCTCTACTTCTATTGAACACATGGATGGAAACTTGAATATGCAACTTGTGGCGGTGGAGAAGCATTCTAGGCTTGATAAATTTTGGAGTGTCAACCATATTAGCTTCCTAAGAGAAATCACTTTTCCTTCTTCGTTTTCATCATTTGCCACTACTTCTTTCATTTTTTCACATCCAATTATAGTCATGTTGATGAGATACACCAAATTTGTGATTGCTGAAACTGTCGCTAAATATACCAATCCAAAAGAATTCTTCACCACTAACTCTGTCAAATTCTGGAAGGATGTCACGATTGGAAATAATGTCGTCAAACTAGGACAATCACAAACCTTAAATTTGCTAATACTTTGAAGAATTTTCGCCACCAAATAGCCTTCTCTCTAGACACGTTTAGCTTGTGTATCTTGCTTAACTGAAGTTCTTTCAACTTATCAAGCACCAAATGTTTTCCCTTGTCAACAAGCCCTTCATCAAGGAATATATCTTCAAAAGAACTACAAAACACTTCAAGGCTTTGTAGGTTCTGAAATCTTTGTAGGAGGAATATGGGAGGAAAGACAACATTTTCATTATGAAAGCATGCCAATGTTAGCACTTTTGGCTCGCCAAAGAAGCCATCAGAAAATTTTCCATTCTATATCGCCTAAATATCCTTGTCAACTAATAAAAGTCTCTCTAATGTGGGAATCCCCTACAAAATTGCCAATACAATGAGAGAAGTAAATTCAACAAGGTTTGACAATAAATCATGGCTCATAGAGGTAAACATAAGTTGGTTAACTCCTATAGAAGGGGCCTTGTTCTTACATTTCATTAATTTCTAGAGCCCTATGTATCAAGCTTCTAAAGTCGACCTACAAAATGCAAATTGTAAACAAATGCTCCACTATGACCGTCCGACAACCAAGGTAGGCTATGCGTCCATATTATAATGATTAGATAGAAAGGAAAGGACTGTATTGGCATAAGAATGACCAAACAAATGAAAGAAAATTCATTTTACCTAACAAACATCACAATAAAGATGGTCATTCCGTTGCGATTTGAAAAGAAATTGCTAAATGTCAGTGCCTAATTCTCAATAGTCCATAGGAAATTCAAATTTTTTATTTGCATCAAAAAATTTTAAGAGAATTTTTAAGTAGAGGTCGGTATGGTAATCACCCTAACCAAATTCATCTTCTATTGGGAATATCATATCATATCAATAAAAAAATGTAGTTCCTTCAAATTTCAGGTGACAAGATGTGCTCACACTGTTACTAAAAACACTTTCGGTGTCCTTAAATGAAAAGTCTACTTAAAGATGTTAGAAATATCTTTTGTCATCGACAAACTGATAGGTAAGGGGTCACTACATTATCATAATGTGACATGGCTATGTTGTGCACATTAGATAAAGTGGGTGAATAAAATTATGAAGAAGAAAGAGAGGAAGAGCAGTTACAATCATACACTCTCAAACGAGAAGTGTGCTTCATGGTCTGAAAGGTTGTGTTGATCGTCTCTTTGAGCCCACTTGTTCATGGATGCCACAAAGGGCAACATGTTTAGTTTGTCACAGTGGGTCACTCGCAATTCTTTCAATAATGGCCAATTCAAAGTTGGCAAGTCAGGGCATGAGCTCTTGAGTTGTGGCATATTATGGAACACTAAAGAAGTCAATTGTGGGAAAAGAAATTGAACAGTAGTAGAGTGTGAAGTGTCATCGTCACTGGCGACTATTTCCTCAAACCCACATGACTCCACTCGAAGTTTCTCTAGTTGGATTAGACTTGTAGCCACCCAATATGGAAATAGACTTTCAAGGCTCTTACAATTCTCAACCGCCACTTCCTGTAAATGTTCAAAAGTGAGAGTATCTTAAGGACTGTCATTCCATATTTTGCTTAAACCGTCCATGTGGGAGATAACCATCATCTTGAGCTGAGGAAATTGCACCTGCCATATTGAAAAAATGACACAATAATATGATTACATTGAGTGATAACCTTAAAGAAGGAATTTTCAAACTTCCCTTCCTCTCACAAATCATAACATTCTAAAACTTGTTAGTGACACAATCAAGGAGGGATTGCTTGATGCTTTCATTTCAACTGACTAATGACTAATGCCAAGTATATTGCATTGGAACAAGCATGAAATTGGACATGACAAAATAAATTACCTCATGGTCCGTACCACACCTAGTAACACCCATGCGTAAAAAAGATAGGAAAACATTTTGCACCCAAAGGAAGCAATGACGACCTCAAATATCACATGAGTAGTTTTGCAATTTCCTAAAAATTTCACATGACATGAAATTTTAAGGAAAGTTTCTTACACAAAGAAGGATTCCTAGGCAAATGCAAATTGTCTTCATGAACAAATGAAACATGTTAAGCCAAAATAGATTGTAATACGAACAAATGAAACCATTGTTTGAGCTGCTATGAATTGTTCTTTTAATAGCCCGTATGGAATTTTCATTTCATTATGATAAGATTAATTAAATTACGACATGCTCCAATCTCGATTACCAAAGGCATATTTGCACAATTCCCTAAGTCCACAAACCACGGAAAAGGACAAGTCTGTCATACAAGTATCGAATGGTCCACTCCACCCTAGTCAAATGATCCCTAAGAGCACATTATGTTTGTTTACATAAAATCAATGATGTTATGATCTCTTATAGCTCGACCACTAAGACGCGGGTGTTGTCATTTTTTATTTGGTTTCAATAAAATTAACACAATTACGACTTATCACTACCAAAAAAATAGAATGGTTATTTCCATACTTTCCTAAATCTATTAATATTCTAAATTGAAGATCATGATGAGTTTTTGAGTTATTTAAAAGATGTGGGGGAATACCTTATATTTGACAAATAAATGAAATAACATTATTGCAGCTTGTTACTATAAAAAAAAATCAGGTGACTAGTTTCATACTTCTCTATCTATTAGTATTCTAAAAACAGTATTATGGTGGGCTTTTGAAGTATTCTAACAATGTGGGCATATGAACTCATAAACTACATATTAATGGCACTAGAATTAAATGCATAACTAGTAGTAACTTTAATCGTTAAAGAGTAGAAAAAAGTGTGGATGCTAGTTATAATGAAATGTTTTACTCACGCATAACAATAAATAAATAAAAAATTGGAAAAAGTAATAGAATAAGAAAAAACTCAAGCATTTCCTCCATCAGAAAAGAAAGCAATAGTTAAAGGGCTGTGCTTTTTTCTCTCCTCATTTGGCTTAGACATTCCATATTGCAATGTTTTGACTATATTGTCCCTTATGTGGCCCACCTTTTGGCATTATTCTCCTCCTTTTCGTTTATTTTTTCTTTCCCTTTTCTTGTCTTTCCTCATGGGTCTCAATTTTCTTCTTCTTCTTCTTGTCTTTCCCTTGCTATTCCCTCTTTTTTCCATTTTTTTGCTTCAGACAAGCCTTCTGAGCATGTGTTAGACTCTAGAAGGAGGATTGATGGAAGAGAGATTAAGCCAAAAGTCCTAGAACTTTGATTGAAAGACCAAGCACGGAGTAGTGAATGCATAGAACTCAATATGGCAATCGCATTCATAGAACCAAAAGGAAAAGGAACACCACACGACATTTATCATTTACTAGCTCCTATAAACAGATAACTAACGAATCCCATTGAAGCAGCTTGCAAACACTAGGTTTAATGACAACAAGGGAGATCGGAGTCGTAGGACACCAATACATGTCGTTGAACAAGACGAGAACATCTATGATTCGTACCAGATCCTGGCACCGGGACTCCCCTCCTCCTCTTCGTGGCTCTCTATCAAAGCTCACTTCCCCCCGTTCCCTCTCACTGGCAAGAACGTCATCAAACTTGGCTAGGATCCTAAGGCTTACGACGGCTCGGCTTAAGGCCAGCCATGTCGTCCTCACCGATGTCGTGCTAATCCTCCCCAGTTGAGAAGGAACGTGGAAGCGGACAGCAGAGGGGAATGAGTGGAGGTGAGGAGGGTGGTGTGGGGATCAGAGGAGTTAGCGAGGGGTATCGGGAAGAGGGAGAGTTGGACATCATGTTGATGAGCACATGTTCTTAGACGCAGAGGAGGGGACGGATTGGGTAGACGCTGCAGGGTTGTGCAAAGAGAGTGTCCCTCTTTATTTCCAAATTGCTTAAATTTAGCTAATATTAAGTTGCGAATGGTGAAGAGCAGACAATGGTGAAGAGCAGACAATAACGACCACAAGTCCAATTGACATTTTCCGTCATATTTTGCTCTTCCTTTTGAGCTTTTGTCGAGGACTCATCTGAAGCATCTGAATGTTTTTTGAGGGAAAAAAGGGAAGAGAACGAGACACCAAAGGGGTGTCTGAAGCAAAAAAATGAAAAAAAAAAAAGGGAATAGAGAGAAATGGTATTGTCGACAAGCTAAGTAGCACCGACACGCGACACGTACACTCAACACGACACGCCACGACACGTCGACACGTCATTTCTAAAAAATAGAGAATTCCGACACGTTGTGACACGTTATGTGGCATCCTAAAATTTCATAGCAATCTCTAGATGCATTACGACCTATGAAAGGGTGATGGAAGTGCCATCATACTATGTTATAGCCATTAGACCAATGGATTACAATTAATCAAGGCTGAGCATTTAATGAATAAATTGATAGGGAAATTTTATTCTTGGCCATGAACTTTATAAGTTGGATTTTATTGATCTATGTTACAAAGTTTTATGGTCATATGAATTTGTAATTTGGTATTTATATAAGTGGGGAATTAAGGTGGATTATTAAAAGGAGTGGGCTGATTTCTTAAGGCCCAAAACCAGCCCACAAACCCCCACCGTTCGACTAGCTAAGGCCCAGCCCAAGGAGCCCAAAGGGCTGTCGACCGAAGGAGGGAGAGGCCCGGCCCATTGAGCCCATCAACTTGCATGGAAATCTACAAGTGGCAAGAGAGATTAGCCAAGTGTCTTCTGCATGCAAGCTAATGATTACTAGCTAATCATGAAGGGGAAAGAAAAGAGGAGGGGGCGGAGTGAGCGAGGGGGTGTCGCGCGAGAGGGAGAGAGAGAAAGCCGAGAGAAAGAGAGGGTTGTTCGTGAGGGAGCTCCGGCAATGGAGGAAGAAGACCAGCCCTGCCGTGCGTGCGCCTAGCTTCGCTATCAATCGAGCCGCGCTCGAAGTCCCCGAGTCACCATTTGCTTGCTATGTTTGCGAGAAATTAAGGCAAGTGAAGTCCGTTAGCCTACATTTTGCTTGCTGTGGTTCTGTAAAGTGTAAATAGGCTTGAGGATGCATAAATTTGATGCTGCATGTTGAAGTTTCGAACTAGTAGGAGTAGTTCTTGAGGATTGGTAAACTGTTTTATGGAAACACAGCATGACCTCTGCCGATTTCGTGAATTTTATAAAATTATCAAGTCCAAATTTGACTTCGTGTCCTTGATGAAAGTTGTAGATGACATCTTGAGGAGTAACATACTAAAATTTGAGAAAAAAAATGGACAAGTATTGGTCGGTGAAATGATTTTTCTTTGAAATTGTTAGATCTGAAAATTGTCGCCGAGGGTTAGGAAGAGTATGGTGACCATAGCTTTTGATAAATCATGAATCTGACTTCGAGTTCTTCACAAAACTTTTACCTCTAGGTTTTTTCTATGACATATCAAAATTTCAGAATTTTCGGAGCTGATCTAGGGTTTATACCGAATTTGTGAATGAAACTGTGCAATGGTGATGTTCCGAAATTTTAAGGCTGTGATGCATGGACCGTAGCGATTTATATGAAGCTATTTTGACATTATGTCCTTCATGAAATATTTTTCTCTAGATCTCTTTTATAACTTTTTAAATTTTCAGAATTTATTAAGATGATTTACTAATTTTTCCAGAATTTTAACTAAAGGAGTGCATTCTGTTTTATCCGAAAAATTGCTGTATTTTCAAGAACAAATAAATTGCTCTACGAGATATGATGTCTTAGGTGGTTAATTATGCTGCATATGTGGTGACATTTAGCATGTCATATAGCATAAAAAGGATGGTTTAGACCTTTGACACTATTGCATCAAATGCTATGTTGAAAGTGAGATATATATGTGAATATACATTGTGATGATGATGATACCGTTGGAGGTGTGAGCCGACGATGCCCCGGGAGTGTCGGGATGCCCGGAGTGTGTGTGCTAGATGCCCAGAGGTGTGTGCCGGATGTCCTCGAGAGTTTCGAGACGCCCGGAGTGTGTGTGCCGGATGCACGGAAGTGTGTGCCGGAGGTTCCTCGTGATGCCAGTTGGGGTACGGGATGCTTGGAGTGTGTGTGCCGGATGCCCGGAGGTGTGTGCCGGAGGTTCCTCGCGACGCCAGGTTGGGTGCGAGCGATATATGAGGGACGCAAACACTGGTCCTTGGAAGAAAAATGAGATCCTTTTGAAAATTAAAATTGGGAATTGAATCATGCGCATGTGTGTGTGTACATGCTATGGGATATGACTGTCCATGAAATTGAATTGGTGTTGTTTGGCGTTAGAAGTGTGGTCATTAAAGCTTTGAATGGATCTTGTGGGGATATATATACATGATTGTGTGGATGACATGAATCATGCGTATGTATGTGCATATGGCATGGAATGTAAATTGCCTTAATGAATGGATCTCATGGAGATACAAGCATGATTGCATGGATGATATGTGCATCTCACATGAAAATGCAGTTGTCTTGCATGTTGCATTGTGTAGTTTGATGGATCTTTACTGCTAAGTGGTTGTACTCACCCCTTTTGAGGACTAACATTTCAGATTGAGAGATGTCTCTAGCACCTGTCACACGTGGTACATTCTATGGCTTACCATTCGATGTTGAGGTCGAGTGCTCGGAGCACCCCTGTGTCGGTGTTCGTGGTCTGGTGTTTATCCGAGTCCGTGTTTTGGTCATGTATGATGTGGGCCTACCTGATGGCCCTGTAGTTTAGGAGTTCCTGTCTGTACATGTTCGATGCAACGGGATGATGATGGGGATGCTGCCGCCGCCGCCATCGACCGATGCACCGGGCCGGGTGTGATTAGAGCGTGTGACTGGTGGAGGATGACACTTTTTGGGATGGCCGACACTAAATGATGGATTGATATACATGTCTGATGTAGAGTCAGGTACTTTTGGGTATAGCCGAGCTTAGTTAAAGCCTTGGCCTTTTGTTGTACCGACTCGTGAAGTCCATCATAGTTATGTAAATAAAAATGATTCGGCTCTAACGCGCATATATATATATGAAATGTGTAGTTGGTGTGTATTTTTTTTTTTGGCCGGTCCTACTCTAATCCTACTCTAACACTCACTCTCAGACTTTTGCCCTGCCTTCCTTGCAAGGTGTGGGAGTCGAAACCCACTCTTGAAATGAAATCGTCCCCACCCCAATCCCCCCTGAGAAGGTGGGATTTGAACCCCTCACCTCCCCCTTCCAAGTTGGAAAGATGGCCACTGGGGCGAACCCCTAGTGGTTAGTTGGTGTGTATTGCATTATATTATTTAGCTTGAGTACGAGTTAGGGAGATGTCAAGTATGCTTCCGTTATATGAACTGCGCTGGAACCAATTAAGATAATGTAAACCCCCAGATCTTATGGACATACCATGATTAAACGGTATTAGAGTGACATGTTAATAGGGCAAGTGAAAAGTAAGCGAACTGTGGCGACCCTAATGGATTGAGGGCCCGTTCGAGGGGTGCCACACGTTATATATTAAATTAATATTTTTATTTTTAATTAATTTGATTCAAATTCATAAATAATTAATTAATTAAAAAAGAGCCTATAATAAATTTACACTAATAATATTAATAAATCAATTCATTTGAAATTCGAAAGATATATTTATAGTTAATGCGAAACATGTTTTTAACTTTAACAAAAGTTATTGATGAAACTAATAGTTAATAAGAAATCAGAATCAATTTATTTAAATAAATCCATAATTTTCTACAATGATCAAAATTTATCATTATTCAAAATTCAATACTTTTATTTTTCGAAATTATTATTTAATTTCATTTATTTAATTTTCCAGTTAAAAAAAATCCCCAAAATCCACCCCTTCTTTCCTTCGGCCTTTTCCCTCCACCCCAAATTTATTTTACTTTTTTCCCTCCCCCCACCACTTGATAGTGACAGGTAAGTTGTCACTTCCCCTCCCCCTCACGCCATCAAGATCTCCTTTCTTATTTTTTTGGGTTTCTTTATCAAAAACCCTAGCGAGCCCTCCTTTTCCTATTCCTCCTTGCCGCCCGCACGACCCCCTTCCCTACTCTCCTCTTCCTCTCGACCCTTCTCCTACTCCTCCTCGTCGCCGATCCATCGCAACAGTGGCGTCCCTCACCACTCTCTCCGACCATCTCTCGCCGTCGCGGTGGTCCGTTCATGGCTTCATCTCGCCGGCAGGAGTTTGCTTTCTCTCTCTTCTTTCTCTCTGTTCGGCTCTTTCTCTAGCCGTCTCTCGCCATCGTGGTGGTCCGTTCGTGGCTTCATCTCACCGGCGCTCGCAACCTCTGCTCCCTCGCCCTCCCTCGCCTCCACCCTCCATCAGTCTTCCGAACACATGTCGACACGCGTGTCGAGAAAAGTTGACCGCGTGTCGGAAAATCCGACGCGCGTTGACGCGTGTCCAACCGTGTCGACGTGTCCGACACGCTCCGACACGTGTCGGACACGACACGGAAGCACGGGCAATGAGTCCATGCTTTATAGTCGACAAGACACTGAAGGCATGGAAAGATAAGAAGGGGAGGAAAGAGGGACCCGTGAAGAAAGAGAAGCAAATAATGCTAAAAGGTAGGCCATATCAGGGATAATATGGTCAAAATATTATAATAGGAAGTGTCTAAGTCAAATGAGGAGTGGAAAAAGCATGACCCTAATTAAAACCTATGAAGTATTTGTAACAAAAAGGAGCAATGGAAAAAAAAAAAGAACTGAACGGTTGGTATGTCTTTGTTGCCCTTTTAAGAATTTATGGAAATTAAAACAAATTTGGTAAAGATATTAGATTGTGTTCACTAAATTCAATGAAAATAAATTTGAAAATTGACTTTCATTCTTCTAAAAATTAGATGGTGGTGTGTACGGGTATTTCCTTATTATTCTACTTTCAACGACAACCTTTCATAAATTCAATTTATAATCAATTTTACATTGAACATTGACTTTTAATTGGCTTACTTGACATTTAATAGCATTCTCCCTCTAATTTTTGGAAAGTTGCCGTGATGACTTCTTGCAAGGTTCACTCAATTTGAATTAAAAAACAAAAAGTTGCTTGCAATTGTTATAAGGTATCAATCCTTTGATTTACTTGCTTCAAGTTGAACATGCAATTGGCTGCTCAGTTGACCTTCTTCGAGAAAACTAATTCTTGATTTGTGATTTTAGTGATTGGGAACATTTTAGTTTTACTAATTTGCGAATGGGTTTACTATTATGAAGTTTTAGTTGGTCTTGATAACTAACTACAATATCTTATAGCCTATAATAGTTAACCAAATTTTTATTCTTGATTGATACCGTGTGTTGAGGATTTCATAAGCAAAAATAGATGAAAGAAAAAAAGCAGATGTTGCATTGCATTAGAACTGAACTTGTTTAATGTGACGCGTGCAAAGCACCATTCTACTTTGAAATTTCAATCATTGGCATTACATTGGTACTTCCATTTGACAAGATGAATAACTAACAATCAAAAGCATTGGATTAATGAAAAGAAGATTGACCTATGGAGTGAAAAGTGAAGGAGTGTAGTGGTCAATCTCTGCCAAAAATTGCCAAGTCAAACTTCTCATCTTGGAACAACGAGCAATGATCAGATATTTCATGTTGGGACAATCTAGTGTGTGATTCTTCGCTGAGAGAAAACTAGTCAAATTGGGCAAGCATTCTAGCTCCACTAAAAAAAGATTTGGGAATGTAATCCTCTCCACCACGCTTCCTTGCCCTTCATCCTCTATGATCACTCCTTCCATCACCACACTCCTTTATTTCCATGTTATATAGATTAGCAAGACACCAAGCCATTGATGGAGTGAAAGCATGCCTCAATTGCTGCAATTATAAAGTTTGAGACCAAATATCATATTAAAGCGCAACGTTCCTTGAAGATTGTTGTTCCATAGTTGCCTCAACCTTGGTAAATTGACCAAGTCTAGATACCGTAAATTAGGCAACACCCGGGTGCTTCCCACCCGCCAACCCTTTAAGATCGAATATTTCTTCTAGTGACTCGCAATCACAAACCTACAATCTTTCTAAATTGTGCAAAAGAAACATCAATCTTGATGGAATAGCATTAATAAATGACGGACATTTATCCACTACAATGAATTTCATTGCCTAGATAACTTGATGGGATTAGGTTCGCTATGCCATTTTCCAATCAACTCAGGAAACTCAGACAACCACACAAACTTTACTCCAGCAACTGTAACCTATTAGAAAAGCATCATTAAATGTAAACTTCTAGTTAGCAAAAAGAAATTACTCCATCAATGATGAAGACCATCCAATTGCACAAAATTTGGTAACTAATGCATACCATTTCTTCAAACATATTTTGGATGGTAATGTCAAGGTTTCCCTTCCAAACTAAGCTTCGGTTGATACTTGTGCTCTCTCTAGCTTTGGTACCTCTATTGGTCCCTTTGAGAAAAAATTTCATGTGGGGACATCCACTCACAATGACACTTTCCAAGAGAGGGAACTTCAAAGTGTATCTAGTTGAGTTGAAACATCTCAACTCTGTCAACCCATCAAGCTCCATATGCTTCAATTTATTGAGAGCCACCACAAGGCCCTCCTCACCTCCTTCACCATGAATCACTTCTGTCGGCATTTTACAGTGATTTATCCTCAATTTTGTGAGTTCCACCAAATTTCTAGCTATCGTCGGTGTAAACATATTGGATAATCCATCACAATATGACACATCTAGAGTCTTGAGGTGTTGAAAAAATCTTGGAAAGGGTAATATTATGTATGGAGATAATCCATCACAATATGACATTTCCAAAGTCTTCAAATGTTGAAATGAAAAGGGTAATATTACTTCTAGCTCATGACTTGGGCCTGTTATGGCTTCTATACTGATGCTTAGCTCTTCTTGGTAAGATTTGCATACAACAAGTTTTTCCAAGTTGGCTAAGCTCTGAAAAAAAAAAAAAACGACATGTAGAAATTGCAAATTCCTTCAAGAAATGATGAAGCTCGACCTCTAAGCTTGCAAAAGAATTCTCCATCATGAGAATGCCCATGCCATATCTCCATCTGTCCAAATAAATCCAATTTAAACTCTTGCAAATTTGGGAATGCTCCCTGAGAAATTATCAAATTAGAATATAAAACCAAATTAATTAAAAGAGTATTCATGTATTATGGCATAAGTCTTACATATCGTGCACAATAACTGCATTTTAAGATGTTAGAGTCTTATGTGATTCAATGGAAGGGCAATAAATATTATCACCAATCTTTTATATTTGACTTGACCCATATTTGAACTCAAATAAATCCATACATTTCTGTTTTTACATATACATACCTTGTGAAAATAACTTCTCCATCAGTTATAATTACAATCGTGCAAATTCAAAGATTATATCAACAAAAATGCCACATCATTTCGTTTTTAGCATAAAATCAATCATCCATACAAAGTCCAAATTAGATAACACTTGCCTTGGTAAGATCACACCACATGCCACTTATTTTAAAGGGAAAATTCCAAATAAGGACCCGAAGTTGACCAAATTTCTCAAATAAGGACCCGAAATGAATTTTGTGTCGAGATAAAGACCTAAAAAGTGAACCCATTGTCTCAAATAAGGACCCGAAATGGTTGAATCAATTCCAAATAAGAACCTGAGCTTGCTAGTCAGCCAAATATTCGTCGGCTATCAAGCATGTGACATTTTCGACAATCGGAGTTTGGGCAATTTTGTCCAAAAAAAATATAGGGAAAATTAACAAATCCTAAAACAAAAACAAAAAAAACCTTAGGTTTTCTATGGTCTCCCCATTCCTTGTACCCATCGTCTGCAAAGTCAAAGACCGAAGTTCTCCCATTCCTTGTACCCATCCTCCGCAAAGTCGAGTACCCAAATTCTCCACTGGTTGAGGCATGAATTCAAAAACGAGAAGAAAACCATATGCTTCTTTCTTTGTTTATGGAGACCCAAATTCTCCACCGGTCGAGCAAGGCAAGGAGTAACGAGAATCGAGTCGCAATGATAACCGAGCAACGATTTGGTTGAGGAGCAGCGGCGGGGAAGAAGAAAGAAGAAAACATAAACATCTAAATGAATAACCTAAACTTAATTAATTTAGAATTTTCCCTTTTTTTCCAATCAAAAATTTCTGACAAAATTGCCCCTATTTTAATCACCGAAAAATGTATGCCAGCGAACTAAGGTCATCAATAGAGATTAACTTGATCATTTCGGGTCCTTATTTGAAACAATGGGTCCACTTCGGGTCCTTATATGACACAAAGTTCACTTTTGGTCATTATTTGAGAAAATAGATTCACTTCGAGTCCTTATTTGGAATTTTCCCTATTTTAAATCTTCATTGTACTTAAGAGAGAGCCAAACCATCAGAATTAGCCTATACCTTTTCTTTTTCTTTTTTGAATCACCAGTTATGCATTACGTCAAACATTGACAAGAATGTTCATTCAATATTTTAAGAACATACAATGTTTCCATGTTGTAATAGTTCTATGGATTCAAGGAGAGTCATACAATTTACACCTTCATATGTATAGCTACTTGTATTGGATGCTTGGTTGTGACCTTAATCATCACTTCAAATATTCACCATCGAAGCAAAACAAATTATCTTGAGCCATACCTTTTCTATCAAGAACAGAGGATGTTTATGAAGTGGCATCACATTCTTAGGTTGTGAAGCAAGTATCTCCACTTTGCTACAACCATGCACCTCCAAGGTCTTCAATGCCGACCAATGTAAAGCATGTCTTCTAGTATAGATGCACTTTAACTCTATTAGATGCTCAAGATTGAGGGAGGTTAACCTTGGGAACACATCTCTAGGAACTAGTCCTTCCTTCTCGATGAGTTCCACAGTGCTACATTTAACAATCTCTAACTCCTCAAGTTGAGTTAGATGTATTGCTATTGAGGCTGGAAATAAAGAGGTGAGGTTGTCGCATCCAAAAACAATAACATAACCGAAACATCGGAATTTGACTTGACTGAGGATTTTCTTATCCTATATACACTTTAACTTTGGTAATCCACATAACCATAGCTTTTTTAATGACAAACGAGCAATTGGATGTCCATCTAGATGATTTAGTGTCTAACATTCGAAAGCATCTTAAAGCAAATCAAATGATTGTATGTCCAAACTTCCCAAGCGCTTAAGCCATTCGGAAATGGAAGAAGGAATAATGTTCACTAGCTTATGGCAGCCCCGCACCTTAAGCGATTTTAGTTTGTGGAAAGACTCCACAGCAACTTGATTGTCCCATATTATCTCAATCTTATCCATGTCATTGACGCATAATGTCTCCAAGCTAGGAAACGCAACTGCGGTATTCGCTCATGAAATTAGGGATTATCTTAGATTAAAAAGTACATGAAGTTCCATTACATATAGAAGAGCTTGCTTGAGGAAGAGCATTAGAATTAGAAAGAAAAAGACAGAAGATTGAGATTAAAAAAAAAAAAAAGCGACTAATCATCCATCAAAAGGTACAATACAAAAGTAGTTGCGCACACTAACCTTGAAATCAAATCATGAGTTTCTTAATTGTTGTGAAGAAATATTAAGAGATCCAAGGAAGAAGTGGTGTCCTAACAATTTGGGTCTATCGATTCTAGTCATCTTATTAGATGAATGCATCCATCTTGTAAAGGTCATACGAAAGATTTGACAGACCGAACAAGTCTCCCCATTTTTTTAAGGATAGTTCAAAAGGCAATATAAAATATTTGAAAACAAAAAGGACGATATTATTTGTTCATGGTGGGCCTTAATTTTGGCATGGTTGGTTGTGTTGTTTCTCCATGATAACTATTCTACTTCAATAAAGTAATCGTAGTTGATTTGTCCATATTAGCAATTTTCCTTTTTTTTCATTTTACGAAAAGTAGTTTCATGTTTCATTTTCGACAAGTCTAGCTTCAAAATTAGTGTATTAATTCCCATATTGTCTTTGTTAGCCCGTTAGGTGTCTATTGATTTTACTAATTTGCTAAAATTGAACATGTGCGATACAAATAATATTACTATTTATAATCTTTAATATCTCTAAAATATAAGTGAAATATATCAAGGACATCATCACTTCTAGTTAAAGTCAATATCAATTATTTTTATTCAATATTATATCACTCTAAAGCAATTAAAAAAGTCAAGCTAAAACAAAACAATGAAAAGGTGGATTGCTTGGGTCTAAATGAACAAATCTTCCTTATATCATCTTGCTCTCGAAAGAACTCAATATTGTAGTTCATATAAATAATTAAGTCAATTGTCGAAATAGTCCTAAATATCTCATTAAAAAAGATTACAATCATCATATCAATCCTATTGAAGGGCCAATTTAGTTAAGTCAAAGTGGATATGCCTATAGACTTCTTTATTTTATTTTCCATTGAAACGCACTTCCACGGTCCACTCAAGAAGTTAGAGGAGTCAACTAAAATAGTTACACCATAAAAACTTAATGAACATCTAACAAAATTGGAAATCGTTATTATGGTTTCGGGGTTATCAACGGATCGCTTGGTATTATTATTGACAGCTTGATCAACTCGATGATACGAGTGAAAGCATTGCCTTGAACGAGGAGCACTTTGCACGAATCAAAGTTCATACATTGATCAAATTCGATGGATCATCATCTAGAACTCACATAAAGCTCCATCACCACTATCAATTCTATGTGGTGGCCAATGAACAATTTAATTTAAATTTCAAACCAATGTTTCAAGTCATCTAGCATGTCTCTTTCCCCTCTTTGGACCACCACGTCAAGAAGAAAGACCTAACCCCAACATGACACAAAAACATCCTTACAGTCCCATGCAGCAAGACTTTCTAAAAGAAAGAACCAAATGCAACGCAAAGCCTTATTAGAGGCCCACCGCCCATTCTCCCTTTCCGCCAATGGTCTCCCACCACGTCATGAAAAGCCCCTACTTTCAAAACAGTACCTCAAAGAGTTCCCTAACACCCCCACCTCCCCCGCAGCCCTGATTTAAATGAGCGACAATCCTATGCACCCGAGCACTCGCGACCAGTCACTTAGTATCGTCCAGCGCGCTAGGGCCCGCGTGGTGCAACGGCTGAGGTTGCGTCTGTGGCTCATGAGTTACCCGGTGCCCAGGATTCGACCACAGCGCATGCACGTGGCAGACCCAGACGGGCACGATCACGTATGTTCGCGAAGCAGGGGAACAGTACCCCAGGTCGCCTTAAATTCACATGTCATACTTATGTGATCTTCTCTCTCCTCATGTTTTTCTTTCTTTCTTTTTTCTTATATTACTTTCCCCTCCACACGCGTGCATTTGTTATAGGAATTTCTCTTCTTCGTTTTTTGTTGTTCTTTTCATATGTTGTCTTAATGCGATTTTGTTTTTTTCTCGGTTGTCTACTTCTTAATAAGGTATATGTTGTGATAAAACTGTCCAATATTTACAATTTCTTTTTAGCTCTCTTTGATGATATATTGATTTTTGAAACGACTCCAAAAGTGTTGACTCCAAAAGAGGATACTGAAAATGTGTATAATTTACCTTATGACGTAACAAACATTTCTATCATATTAACAAGATGGTGGTATGTTCTTTTTGTCACTTGAGTAATGCTATTTGTGTTTACTACGAAATTTATACATCCATTGAGTTTCAAAGTACCCAAAAACTTGTACATGCCTATGAGAACTATTAGAATTTTATATATTATAAGAATTGAAAGGACTGACAATTTTTCTAAGAATTAACATATCCATAAATGATTATTTGATAAATTCAAAGATGATACAAATTGATATGAACTTAATATACGCAAATTTGTAGCAAAATTAACAAAATTATAGTCGTGTGATGAACATAAATTGCCAGCTAGTCGATGTTTTATTTTTATTTTGATAGAATGTACTTGTATTTAGTTACGTTTGGAAGAAAGATGTTAACATGGAAGCTTCAAAATGCTCAAAATACTTCTCTCGATAACCTATATGCCTATCGAACAAGCAAAAGCTAAAACTTCTTTGCATGATTCCTCTTTCTTCAATTATTAGGTAATTAGCAGCATTCGCACGCATTTGTATGGACATGGAATCTCTCATTTATGTAAAATTGGAATATGTTTTTAATACAGGTAATTAATTAAATTGTATTTCATTTCTTATGAATCTACTTTTTTGAAGGAAAAAGGCTAAATTCTTGACTCGTGCTATGCAAAAGATGGGGGTTTGATAGCATTTAAAAATTTCCTACTTGTCATTGTTATGACATAGTGTGATTTTATATATAAAATATGACATTACTGTAATATTGCGAGAAAAGTACAAAACTCATCAAAAGAAATATATTATAAAAAGAGTTACATTGTTAATTTGCAATACTAAAACTCATTAAAACCAATGGCATCGAACAAGGCAACCACCTATAAGAATGAGGAATTCTCGTTGGAAGCAAGATGAGTGGAAAGTACAAGACAAGGAGAACGATCATCTTGCAAATTAAAAGTTTAAGTGATGGTCATTAAGGATATTAATGAAGAGTACCCTGTATTAAATATTAATATAGATATTCCAGTGAGTTGCTGATTCGGTGATGAAGTGGAAACAATAGCACTTTTAGAAAATTAGCCATGTGTCAACCACTTCAATAGTTCATTAGAAAATTTTGGATTTTTTGTCGAAGTGCATAAATTTTAAAGAAATGAAAATTTATTGCCTTAGGTGATTAAATGAAAATTTAATGACTATATTACAAAATCCTTTACTATATAGTTACGCCCTACTTTTGAGAGTTAGCAAATGAGCTCATTGAAGATTAATTATCCAACTTTTGTTGATATAGTGATTCTACTTTAAATTCTTCATTTCAATTTAAAATCACAATTAGAATAGTAAGTCTACTTTGACTTATCCTGATCTATGGTGCCGTGATTATGTGGAACGCAATTAATTTTAACCAAAGGGCGGCTTTGGCGATTAGGCTTTGTCTCCAGTATAACTATTTATTTGTTAATTTTAATTAATTAGCTGCTGGCATAATAATTATTCATATGCATATATCTTTTTTTCTAATTCCTCAATAGTTTGATGCGATTGATCTAACTGTCATTGGCATGAATTAAAACTAGCCAATTATTTGTAGTGGCATGTGGCAACTTGAAATGCACAGCATGTATATTTAAAAAGTGCTATAACACAAAAAATTGATGCCAAGCGTTTTACTCCATCAAATTTTTGTTATATTTAAGATTTTGACAGTGTTAACCACATACCTCTTGATTGAAGAGGACAGTGTGCAATTTGATGATGTCTTCACCCCGAGCTTCGGTGTACCTGTGATCAATTTTACATCAGATGAAAAGAATGTCATCTTTTGCATTGCGGGGATGAAGTAATCTAAGAAGATCTTCAATGATGAAACCAAAAAAATCAATCTTACACTTTCTGCACGAGAAGCACGTCAAACTTTCCAAATTTACTAACTGTAAATTGGTTAACATCGGGAATACTAGAGTTTCTAATGTTTCTACTCTCAACCCTTCTTCCTCCATAATGATTGCCTTCATGTTCTTGCAATTGCATACATCTAGTTCTGTCAATTGTGCAAGAGACTGAACCATGGATGAGAAAAACAAAAACCGGAGATCGTCACAACCATCCACCTGTAATTTCTTCAAATTATGGAATCTCACAATTTGGCAAGGATTCTTGTTCCATATGCACCTCAAGCCTCGTAACCCATCTAAAGAGATGGTGTTTAGCTCATAGAGAGTCTCGATATTTGCACTGGTGCCTAGTCCATCAATGTCAAAAATTTCTTGGATCAAAGGGCAATTTCTTACCATTAAAGTGTGTAACTTGTGAAGTTTTACCAGTGGCCTAGAGTTGATAACTTTTGAGGGAGATTCGCATGAAGACACCTCAAGAAATTGGAGATTGCTCAGCCCCAATGGAGATTCACCGGTCCTTGAATCTTTTAGATCAGTGGAAAGTCCAACCATTATCAAGGACTCCAAGAATGGGACGGAAACCTAACGGATAGAACCATAAGCAATAAGTAGGCAAAAAATTTACGTGCTATAGCAGGTTATTCAAATGGTTGTAGAAGAAGCTCCACAAACTTTAGGATAAATTTTTCATTTAGAAAAATCTGTAATAAATGAAAGTTGATTTACAATCCGAAAAGGTATTTTACGACCCCAAAAGACAACTAACAAACTTCATTTTTTATTTGCAATATACTTATGATGTTATTAAAATTAGATTTCGTTTGCAATTTACTAACAATAAGGGAAATTACAGTCATCAAAAAATAGCAATCATTCATTTTGCTAATGACTACAAAAATTAGCAATCGATAAACTACTCCCTCTTAGGTTATGTTACTATTGTAACGATATATTACTCATTTTATCGGATGATTGCTAGAAAGTATTGAACTATCTCACAATGAAGATTACTACAATTAAAAAATATAAAGAAACTATAGAATGACCATGATTATGAAAGATATAGGCAATTTACTCATAAAGGAAAATATCTCATTGCAATAATTGATCAAGAAGGCGAGATTACAATCACCATAAATAAATTATTATGCTATAAGACTTTAATTACTACCTACCTAAGAAAACTTAGCTCTGAAAAGAAAAAATGAAAGTTGGCAATTTCAAAAAAGTAATTTGTTACTACAAGGGAATATTACTGTCATGAAAGTTTTGTTAGTTCAAGTCAGTTCCTTTCTATGCCTAGGCCGCGCACCTTAGCCCTCTTGGGCTCATCCAGACCCAATTAATTCATGCGTGAAATATGAACTTATCCAATAAGATCCAATAAAGTATCTTATTTTTATCTGATGACATGAGGAGTTTGTCTTCTATAGTTGTCCTATAAATTATTATCTTCTCACAAAGGTTAGTATCTTCTATCACAAAGATTAGTACCTTCTATCCTTAATATTAACTACCTGGGCATGGATAGTCTGCTGCAATCCTTACACCTATCGTCTGCAACACGAGTAGTTAAACACATGGCTCATTATTCTCTTTGGTTTTTCTTTTGTTCCTTTTTTTTTTTTTTTTTTTTTTTCAGTTACCAAATTCTTGTTCACTCTCTTTACATCACTGAAGAATCAACCTCAGGAAAGCACGACCAAGGCTCGTGCTAGCGTCGAGTTTGTTGGTCACGCTGAGTTCGTGAGAGATATAGATAGAGATAGACTTTGCGCTTGGTCCGCAAAGGAGATGACCGAGCGCAAGTGTAGAATCCACGACCCGTTGGTGGTGACGTTGACGGAGGTGAGTTGTGGCTGGTCATGGTGGCGGCGGATGAGCGTGGCGCTGGCTCTCAGCCCTTCAGCGCGTGGTGAAAAGGAGCGAGAGAAGATGCAGACCCCCTCGGGATGCAGAATTTTTGGGGAGAGAGAGAGATAGAGCCCAAAAATAAAGAAAAGCAAGATGACATGTGTCGGCCAGCCATGCGTGTCGTAGACAATGTGTGCATGGCTGGCCGCAAACATTCATACTCACGCTTCCTTTTATCTATGATGCACGGACACATCCCACAGGCCTCCGTGTCGTGTCCGACACGTGTCGGAGCGTGTCGGACACGTCCACACGCTCGGCACGCGTGTCCAAAAGAGAATGGAGGGGGGAGGCGAGGGCGAGTGAGTAGAGATGAGGCCGCGAGCGAAGGTGAGCCCGTGACGGCGAGAGACGGCGAGAGAAAGAGGGCGAGGGCCGTGAGGAGAAACTTTAGGAGGGAGGCGCGCGTGGGGGAAGGCGGCGTCATCGAGTAGGGTGGCGGCGGCAGCGGCAGCGGCAAGGGGGAGGAGAAGGAGGAGGAGGAGTTCGCAGCGGTGTGCAGCCTCTCGGCGCACAGGGACCGCGCGTTCCGCCTTCTTTTCCGATTCCCTTTCACTGAAACTTTTTATGGGTTACTCCCTTTTCTGCTCCTTCGGTGAATGCTGGTGCTTTTCTTGATCGAGTCTTCGATGCTTTCGGAGATAGGCGTCGTGCGGCGGAGGAGGAGAAGAAGGCGCTGGGCTGCTAGGGTTTTGAACTTTTGAGAAGGAAAATAATAAAAAAGGACGCGAGGAGGAGGAGAAGGAGAAGAAGGCACCGTGCCGCGCTGCTAGGGTTTTGGAAAGAATAAAAAAGGACTTGGCGTGTTCGAGGGACGGGAAAGTGACAGGAGGGAGGGGGAAGTGATGGGCTGTCAGGTGGTGGGCAGGGAAAAAAAAAGAAAAAAATTTGGGGGAAGATACGGGGAAGTTTGGGCGCAGGAGGTGGTTTCGAAAAATAAAAGTAAATTTAGGGGAGGGAGGAATTCTGAAAAATAAATATAAATTTGGGATAATAAAATAAAAAAAAGTGTAAGATTTATTAATATTATTAGTATAAATTCATTGTAAACTCTTTATTTATTTATTTGTGAATTTGAATCAAATTAAATAAAATTAAAAATATTTATTTAATATTTAACGTGTCGGAACGTGTCAAAATTCTCTACTTTTTAAAAAATGACGTGTCGTGTCGCCGTGTCTGTGCTACATAGCCTTTTATACATCGTAGCAGGGCAACTTAAATTTGCAGGAATCTTTATTACGTAATCATGATAGAGCAATCATGTCTAATCAACGAGAAGGCTCTAAGCAATTTTTGTAAGACAAAACGGCCATGCATTTTCCTTAATTGGGCCGCTGCTTGTCATTACTTTACTTACTTCTCTTACTAACAATAACGAAATTGATCAATTATACATAAATGGCCTCAATTTCAATTAAATGCCATCAGTTGTTGTTGTGATGATCTAAATTATCAACTTCATATTCATAAATTCTCAATTACATAATGCTTTAGAACATTCTCTAAGTCAGATTTCTAGGTGATAAAGGTTTATTATACAAATCATTTAATTATTTTTCTTGTGAATGTTATAGTCTACTATACAAAATCATACCTTGGAATTATGCTTCAACTACGTATTCGCTTGAAAATCATTTCGTTTTAATCACTAATTAAGACCATGATTTTCACCATACTAAAGGAATAAAGCACGTGAGGTAGTTTAGAAATGAGCAAAAAAAACTCAATTACGTGAATTCATTAATAATTTTAAGCCCAAATTTTGATTAAACAAATCGGGAAAATGACAATGATTTTTCAGGGCTTCACATAGAACTTGTGAATTAATTTTCAGTAAATTATAATAATCGAGGTTCCACCCCATTATGGACCAAACCTACGTACATTCCCTTGATTTACTTCAAAATCATACTTAACCTCACAAAAAATAAAATGCTATCATTTCTGTTAATGAAATTTGTCAACAACACTAACATTGGAACTTAATTTTCATTATTTTTCAAAATGTGAGGACTGTTCCAAATAATATATTTAGGGCTCAATTGACTCATGATTGAAATGTTAAGACTACTATGACACGTGATTTTTTACTATAAAGTTGCAATTCTTGTGTATCTGTCTTAGTTAAATCGTTTTTTGGCCTTTGAGTGCACTAAAACGAGTTGACAAGTTCCAAAATAAATAAAGAAAAATGAGGAAAAAGACGCAATGATCTTAACGGAGATTAAGACATAAATTACTGATAATACGGTTGACTTCATGAAAAAAGCAAAACATCTGGTGGGCTTTCAAATATATCCCAAGCATATATAAAACAATCATAGAAAAGGCTAAATTTTCTTTTTTTTTCATTATGCAGATAACCTCCCTAGTCAGCTATTTTAAAAGGACCAATGGATGACAACATCATATAGCTATGCTCCAAACGTCATAACATATTTTGGAAGTGAATGTGTACCGCTTTAAATCTTCATGGGGGATTTCGTGTTGTTTTTCCTAAAAGCCACTCACTAATGCCTACGACTATGAGATATTAGCATGAGTTGAAGATACATAATTGTTATGCCAGAAGTGCTTACAAATAATTTTTTTCTTTTACACAGTTTTGTATGCTTGCAAGCATGAAAATGCATGACATTGTGTACTTTTACAGTAATAAGACCTATGCAATGACAAAGGGCTTATTGAAATACATGATATGGAAAAGAAATGCATTATTTACATTAGCATCATTGCTACTACTTGAAAATTCAGTCCCCTTACCCAGTCTTCTTATTAATTTTTACCTAAGTCACCTTGACATTATATTTTATAGATAATAACAAAGTTAGATAACTAAATTCAGTGAATCTGTCTCACAAGATTATAAAATCACGTTATTATGGATTATTCTAATGCCAAAATTCCATTAATTGTTTCCCTACAAAACCCTTTTAAGATAGGTGTACTCGCAGCATGTAAGTTGAAAATTACTCGGATCCTATCACAAACTAAATTTAAATGGATTTCATTCTATTAGTTGGAGTTCTACACAATGAAGAGAAACAAAAGATTGCTTTATCTAATTGCAGAGAAGGCATGATTGGCTAAGTTAATTAGGAAGAAAATGCACTGAAAATTAAAAAAAGAAAAAGAATAAGGATTAAAATCTAAGTTACATCTAAATAGCAAATGAGCAAAAGATTAATAAATAGCATATTCCTTTTATAGAAAGTTACCTGTTGCCCGTTGAAGAATGCAACTTGAGTGCCAACTTGGTCGTTTGATGTACTACTTGAAGGAGCTGTCCCAGTGGTGAAAAAGTTCTTGATATTTGGCAAGTCATGCAATTCCAATACATGCAAATTACGCAACTCAACTTTGCCACAATCATCAACCTCCACAATCGCCTGCACTAACTTGCACTCGACAACTCGGATCTCTTCAAGCCGTGGAAGTTTTCTCAATAATGAAAGAGGAAACAAAATTTTCATCTTCTCACAACTTTCGACTCGTATCACTTTTAATGCACTGAAGGACTTGGAGGAAATAGAGGAGTTGCATATCTTCTCTAAGTTGATGAGATTTTTGAGAAGTAATGACTCCAATGTCTCAAAATCTGTATGGGACGGCGATTGGAGGACATAATGGATGGAGCAACTATTATTGACGTGCAAATGCTTTAATTTTGGAAAGCCTTCTTTAGATAACTTGCAAATACTTTGATCATTTCCATTTAATCCATCTAAAAATAGATCACTAGTTTTGCCTAAGAAAGTCTGCATGAATCCTTTTTGAAGAATATTGCTTATTGAATCCCACTTAACCCGTAATGTGCTTGACCGTTTGTGATCTGGCCACTCCCATGCATCACCTATCAGGATTTTGTACTCGGTTAATTTATCAACGTTTAGATCCTCAGGGAGCATACTTGGATTGAGAATAGACACATGCAAAGTGTAGAGATTCTTCAAGTTATTCAACTCAATAAGCTTGGCATTAATTGGTGGAGTTTGCTCCATGGCATTCCATTGATCAAAGCTATTCTCCATATACAACTCCTCCAATTTCATCAAGCTTCCAAGCACACCCGGTTCAATTTTCTGAAGTAGTGAGCAATGGTTTAAGTCTAACAACCTTAGCTCTACCAATTGTCCAATTTCTTCGGGCAATCGTTCAATTTTAGAGTTCACAAAGCTGAGAATATGTAGCCATTTTAGCTCACCAATCATGGCTACATCGTCTAATGAACAATCATCAAGACACAAAGTGTGTAAATTCTCCAAGAACTGAAACGGCAAAGGTGAAGGAGTGAGACATACCCGAGAAAGATGTAAGACCATGAGTTTTTTCATAGAGTTGAAATATGAATTTGGGACCTTGAGAGATTCATTGTTTGTGAACAATAAAAAGATCCGCATTTCGGGGCAATCTAACTCTTTGGGAAGCTCCTTCATGTTAACATAGGGAAAGCATACTGCCGTACAACTTTTGAGCTTGTCCTTTGGCAACTGTACCACCAACTTATCATTATCTTTCAATACGAGAAGAGGGTCATCTCTTGAAGCGACCGAGGCAACAAATCCACGGACCAAGTCATGTATCTTGAAACCATCAACATCTTCATCGTCTTCTAACAAAAGAGAGGAGGCTTTCAGGGTTCGGACAAGTGAGCTCATCCTATCTCTAACTTCTTCCATGCTATTATCTTCTCGAAATAACCTTGAACCCACACCATACCTCACCAAGTTTTCAAGAGAGGGCTTAGGGACACCATAAACAACACAAAGTCGTAATAGCAACTTCACCTCTTTGCCATCCTCCCCTTTGAAACGATCATAACTCAACTGCAGCATCTCATTTATCCTCTCACTGATTCCTCTGTTTGTAGACTTCTCGATTTGTCTCAAAACATCCTTCCATTCAGGAAAATCGGCGTCTTTAAAAATATTCGCCGTTGCAATTATGAGGAAAGGCAAACCTGCACATCTGTGGACTGCTTCATCCACCAAGGATTTGAACGGGACATCATGGACTTTATTTCCCACCGTCCTCTCAAACAATCTTTTTGCCTCTTCATCCTTCAGCTCTTCAAGGCGGAAGTCCCTGTCGCAGCCCATTTCCCTTCGCAAAACATCTTGAAATCTTGACGTCAGCAACAACTTGCATCCTATGACTTTGTTGTCATGTCCGCAAGGAATGCCCACTGATTTTAAGTCCAGCCCCTTCCACAGGTTGTCCAGTATTATGAGGACCTTTTGCTTCCCCTCCATGTCTTCCAACCTCCCGTGCAGAAGTTTTGCTCGCCCGCTGGTAGTCTCTTTGTTCTTTATCTCAGTAAGGCCCAAGCCGTCCGCAATCTCTCCTTGAATCTTCTTGATGTCTGGATTTTCCGACACGTCGGCCTTTGTGACCCAATGGAACGACTCATTTTCCACTATTCTCCTTTCAACATCCGTCAAGAGGGTGGACTTGCCGACCCCGCCCATCCCGTGAACCCCGACCACGCTATTGCTGCCATCGGCAAGAGCGTCCATGATGTCCCGAGTGATAGAAGCTCTGGATTCGAAGACACCATTGTCCCTGACCTTCTTCGACGTCGAGGCAAAAGAAGCAGAGGCCGTCACAGTGGCAGACTGGACGACATCTTTGCCCTCCCTCTTGGCCCGCCTCAGAGCAGCAACGTCGCCCTCCCTCTTGACCGGAGTCAGAGCAGCAGCGTCGCCCTCCCTCTTGACCGGAGTCAGAGCAGCAACGTCGCCCTCCCTCTTGACCGGAGTCAGAGCAGCAACGTCGCCCTCCCTCTTGGCCCGCCTCAGAGCAGCAACGTTCCCCGGAGCAGGTTTGCGGGAGGAAATGTCGTTCAATTCCTTGTATCTACTGCTTTGTTGAGTGAGTCCTCGAATGACCCCGATCTTGTTCTCGGCCTTCCTGCTGAATTGATAGCGACACTTGGGGTCACGAAGAGTCCCATAGAAGCAAGTCTTGCTCACCTCTTGGTCGCCCAACAGGTCAAGCGCCTCCTTCAAGGCCTTCTCAGCACTTACACGCCACTGCCAGACGGGAAGGTAGACATTCCGGCAATTGCATGTGGCCTCTTCAGTGAGATTGTGGACCCTCTCAACCTCCTTCGCAAGCGTATCGACTTCCGTCTGAAGATTTTGGGCGTGCCTCCCGGAGGAGATCACGTATCCGAATTGATGCTTGATGGGAACAACTACCCACTTCACGACATCCCACACAATAGGAATAGCAGAATCGATCGACATTTCTCTTTGATTTTGATTTTTTTTTTCAACAAAGAAAGGGCGAGACAATAGGGAGACAGAGAGAGAGGATGACGGAAAAGAGAAGCAGTTACGGAAGAAGAACGGTTGTGCCGAGGTGAAGAAAGAGGGAAACAGATCAAGAAGGATGAGAGATGAAGAAGGCTGAGAGATTTGAGGGCAAACAAGGATGGAGGAGGAAAGGGAAGAGCAATCAATTTAAGTATAAAAGAGCTCGGTAACTTAACCTTGGTCAAGGAATTAACTAAACATTAGTTAATTCCTTGGGTAGCTGAAAACTTGATAGCATATTGCTCCAAGTGAAAACTGGCAAAAGTTAAAAATTAAATAAGATCGTTTGCTGTCGCCTCAATCGAGACAAGAAAAAGACGGTGGACTTATCAACAATCGAGCTAACAGAATTAGATGATTTTCTGCATTTTATTATTTCTTTAGTTGATCGGTCACTATCACGTCTGAGCCTCCCCGCTAATGCTCAAATTGAATAGTTATCAGAAAATCGTAAAAGGATTGAGCAGCTATCAAAATAACAAAACGATTCGACTTAAATCCTCGCACGCGTGGTAAGTACAAATGGAGAAGGACAGGTCACACCCACTTGACATGTTGTTTGGTCCTTTGGTAAATTCAATTGTGATTATCCAACTTCCTAATCCTTTTGTGCCAATTCAAATTTAACTTTAAATTATGTAATTTCACAAATTTAATTTTAAATTTTTACACAAAACTCTTTTGTAATCCTTTCGATCAATTGTGATATAGTTTTATTTAATAATCGCTGAACGTGTGACGTAGTCAGTATATGACATAGGATTTTATTTAAAACGACATTATTTTGCTTATTTTTCTTTTTTTTTTTTTTCTAAATTTATCTTTTCTATTATCTCGTCTTTTTTTAAATGCTCTCGATTTGTAGTTCATCCTTTCCCTTAGAAGCCTTAGTTTTTTTGTTGTTTTTAGAAGATATTGCTGCCATCGTTACTACTGCCGCAAGCCGCCACTACCATCACCAACAACTTAACCACTACCGTCAAGATCAAACTCGGCCACGGCCACTGCAACCACATCATACAGAAGCTGCCACCAGGTTCCTCTCTCTCGCCCTCACTATATGGCCGACCTACATTAACAAAGCTCGTGTCCTGGGATTGAGGTGCGACACCTCATTTGAGGTTGTGTGCATTAGGTATGAGGTCGCGCGATATAGATCCAAGGTCACTTGAGTGGTTCCATTAAGGAGGTTGACAATGATCGACAAATGATAATGATGATGAAGCACCGAATTAGCGCATTTAAGAAGGTAATGCTTTAGCTAGCCTAGCTCGTCCATGCATGCCAAATGATGCCGAGGACCTTGATTCTCATCCATCGCCTTCACTAGATGAGTCTCTTCCGCTAATTGTTTGAATAATGAGTTCACTTTGTGCTTAATGTATTTGCGACAATGCATCAACGGCCTTGGAGGTGCAACGACTTTGCCAAGCGGCCCACTGAGATCAAGCTGGGCAGTCTCGCCCGCTGTCAATCTCAGTTGAGAGTACCCTCTCGCGTTCTTGAATGCAGTCAGGGCAAGCAAGAAGTACATTCTCAAGAGCAAGATTGTAGCGAGCATGAACTGATTCTGATGGTGGTAGTTGCCTTGCTGGCGATGGCAGTGGCAACTTGCGGCAAATAATTAATATGACTAGAAAGAGCTTTGGAAACTAAAGAGATCTTAAGCTAAGTGCCACTGTGCCACGTGAATCACTGGCTTGATAATTAATGTGCAGCTTGCTAAGCCATTCGTATAACTACTAAATGCAAATTTCTCTAAAATCACGTCTCAATCTAAGGTAGCATAAAATTGCTTGATAAAATGATGAGGTCAAATTAGCTTGTAAAAACCTTTTTCTTTTCTTGCGTTCCAAAAATTACATCTTTGGCTTGATGTTATTAAAACTATGGGTGTAAATGGTTCGGTTTGATTTGGTTTTTTTGGAAAACCGAACATAACTGAACCAATAAGGAAATTTATTGAACTGAACCGAATTTGATCCGAACCGAAATTCGAGTTCAGTTTGGTTTGATTTTTCAGTTTTTACTTTTATATTTGTTTTTTTCCTCACATACACCCCTTTCTATAAATATTTTTATTTTAAAAAAATTAATTTGTTAATTATTTTTTATTCTTTTTTTTATTTTTTTTTCATTTTCTTCCTTCTTCTTCTTCTTATTCTTCATTGGCCAGTCGCTGGCCGGCGACTAACCAGAGACGAGCTCGAGCCTTGTCGGCTTGTGGCAAGGCCTAGCTTGCCTAACGCCAGCGAGCTCAAGCCCCACTAGATGCGGCGAGCTAGGCAAGGCCCGAGCCTCACCAGAGGTCGCAAGAGCCTTGCCGGAAGCTGGTGAGCTTGAGCCTCGCCAAGCTAGCCAAAATGCCGATGTGGCAAATTTTTAAGAATTTTTTTTTGGTTAAGTAAGCATAATATTTTTATTGTAAATAATGTGCATTTTGCATTCTGTATTATTTTTTTAAACTCATATTAATATAAGTCTTTTATGGTGTTCCAATTGAGAACTTTTGCAAAAATATTGAATATGAAAGAGCAATTTGATACCACCCACCTAGGTGACGCTGCTGGCGGCGAACTTCTCCCCCTAATGCAAGGGGAGAAGTTCGATTTTCAGGCATCGCAGGGTGACTTACCCGGTGACATGTGTGTAGTGACTAGCATGTGTTGCCCCCAGGGTTTACCCTCCGTTACCCCGGGCCTTTCGGGCTGTCCGTGTTGGTACGGTGCGCGGGTTCCCTAGGTCACCAAAAAAAAAAAAAAAAAAAAAAAAGCAATTTGATAAAAGAAAATGAAATAGAAAAAAAAGGTAGGCCAGCTTATGGGTTGACCTTGGGACTTGTTGATGCGGTTCTAGACTACTTCTAGGGTCAACGAGTTCATATCCTGATTTCAAGTAAAGGATAATGGCTTCGATAGGGTAAGTTTTGCGGTACCAGTCATATTTATCCTGAAACATCATCCCTAATAAGAAGACGTGGATGGAAATATAAGTAAAATGAATGTGGCAATTTTCTTTGATGGTTACCTTTTTTGCGCGATAAAAAGTTTCTCTCATTTTTGCCGACAACTTTGATGTCTCTCCCCTTCCCCCACTATCGGGGTAATTGCTCCTTTACTTGTATCATTTTATCGTAGTCAAAGTTTGGCAATGGCAAGTGAAGATGGACGCACTGATGGTAGAGCATGTCCTTTGGTCTCAGATGGCAGTTGTCTTATCCGTCATGTGAAGTCCTTTTTTACACTCTTCCTCTGCACTTGCAGTGTATAATAATGGCAGGACAGTACAATGATTTTTCTTATGAACGTGAAGCCCTTTTACTGAGGGGTCTAGCTCCAGATGTATTGGAATGAAGAGGCTCCAATGACGTGTGTCATTTTTTATTTTTTTTTAGTGCTGAAAGAACCATCTTGGCCGACAGCAGTCGCATAAACTCCCAGGTGTCGCTAGCGGAGAAATCACCCCTCTTACGCCACGCGTCAATCACCTAATGTCCTCAAAGGTCTAAAACCTACCCAGCGGAGCCACCACTGCTGGTGGTATGATGTGTGTCATTTTATATAAAGAGTAATGGAAAGAAATGCATGGATGGGTCTTAATGCCTAATCATTATTTTTTCTTTCCCCAGTAAGTCAGTTTTTGGCTCTTGACATGTAGAGAATCATTAGATTTTCGTGGGGGTAATTCAAAAGAAAAAAAGTACTAACTTTAAGTCGAGGGATAAATCTGACTTAAATTTTTTTTGTCTCGTAAGAATGCACTAACTTTAAATCGAGTCATAGTACTGACCCCAACTTTTTTTGTCAAAAAAAAAAAATCATCAATTTTCACATGAATCTTAAATCAAGCCTCCCTTAACTTAAATCCATTGATTGTCCTTAGCAATAAATCCATGTGCACTTGCTGACTAGATTTTAAGCACTATGTATTGTCTTATTGTTTGAGCCAAGCTTGGAGAATAACAATGAAACTGTCTGTCGTCCCTTACACTTCTAAAAATCCTTCAGATTAAATCTAGCCAGACTTTGTTGTTTTGTCGTAATATGAAGTTACCACCACCCATCTAGAGACACAGCGGACGAGATCCGCTAAGCTTAAGGTTAACTTCAAATGGAGAGTTAATGGTAGGGTTAGATTTGGGATAAGAGTGAAAGTATGTGATTTTTTACAACACAAAAAAAATTTGGGGCCATAATTGTTATTAAACCTAAAGTTTGTACTTTTTTACGAGATAAACAAAATTTTAGGCTAGATTTGTCCTTCGACCTAAACATTTTGCTTTTTTACAAGATATAAAAAAAAAGTCGGGACTAGATTAATCCCTCAACCTAATATTGGTGTTTTTTGTTGGGAATTAGCCCGATTTTTGCTGTAGAAACACAACAACTTTTTGCTGGAACATTTTATTAACGGCTGGGATTTAGTACTAGATATCCATCGATTTAAAACATTAAGAAAGTTTCAAACCGCGGCGAAAAGAGAAGATTGGTACATGCTCGGGCTTTAGTGGAAAGACACTGAGTCGGTATCCATCCTTTCATCATTTGCCACTGCAAATGGTCCTTTCGTCCCTTTTCACCGCTAATGTACTAGTCCCGATCCATCCTTTCATCCCTTCTACCACCATTAATGGACAAACGCTAATTAGGGACTAGTCTTAAACTCAATCCATGCGCAGATCAATGAAATCATATTTAAAATATAAAATTAACATTATAATAAAACAAATTATTATATTAGAATGTCAATTGTAATTGTTACATTAGACGTAACTTCAAGTAAAAATTATTGGATCAGAACTCCTGAGAAAATTAAACTTTTTCTATTCTTGTTTCTTGAATACAGCTACTCCATACATGACAAGATAAATATAGGAACAATTGTGAGCAACAATTAAGGGTGTGTAAAAAAATCGGGAACTGCCCAAATTGTCCAAAACCGAACCGAACCAGATCAGAACCAGTGATTCCTATGGCGACTGGTCCGATTCCCAATTCCAATTTAGTGGAACCAGTGAATATCAGTCAAGTTCTCAATTCTAAACGTGAAACCGCCCACCCACCTACCCGAACCGGACCTGTATATATATTTAAAAAATAAATCTCATTACAATTACTTAATTATTTTATAGTATTTCGACCAAATATATAGATGTACATATATATTTGCAGTTTTTAAACACATTTACTAATTTTATCTATTGGATATGTAATAGGACTAACCCCTTACTTATTTTTTTCATTCTAATAATTCATTTATTTGCTTTCTCAATCAAAACAAAATAAACGAATGAAGAGGAAGGAGCAGACCGATTAGAAATGTCCATAAATGTCGTGGTGCTTTGTCGTCATGATACGAAATTAAGATCCAAATATATGGCCAAATAAGTTTTGGTGCTCTAAAATAGAAACTAGGTTCAACTTGATATTAATTGATAAATGCAATTTTGTAGAGATTGAGAGACTAGTTCTATGGATCCACCTGGAACCAGACTAGACGAATGATCCAATTCCCGGGTGGATCCATGGAATAAACGGATGGTCATCGATTCTAATTTTTCGGAATCGGTCCTTAGTAAGTAATTCTCGATTTCAAGGTGGGAACCATCCACCCATATGACACTCACCCATAACACAACTAACGTGCTTCGTGGCCCCTCATTCTGATTTTAGTTATCACAAATGCTTCAGTCTGTTTGGAGCTTTTTTACTTCTAACATCTATTATCCAAATATTTTAGTTATCACAAATTGATTTTCAAAGCCATCAAAACTATACAATTATTGACAAGTAGAGTTATTTTTTTTTTTTTTTCATAATTTATACAACCTAATTATTTTCATTTTCAAATTTTTTGAGCGAAAGCAATACATAGAAAATGATACTTAAAAAGTATAAATAAATAGAACAAGTTAACCATAGAAGTCGACAAAAATGATGATGGAATGTTGTATGGAGTCTTTTATATTCCTAATTAATGACAATCATTTTGAACAACATTACCAAAATGAATATAGATCTAAGGAAAAATATGACCAGGAAGATATTGATAGAGTAGGACCCATGTTCTTGTTTCGAAACATGTCTATTGTGAAACATCACCCCCTACTGAGAAAATGCGGATAGAAATATAAGTGGAATATAATACAGTGATATTCTTAGATAGCTACCATTTTTGCAAGACAAAAACTTTAATTTTTGTTCACCGACAGCTTTAATTTCTCGTATCATTTTTTTTTTTTTTTGAGTGAAAGTTCGGTACTGAATATGCGAAGATGGACACAGTGATAAGTATTATAACATGGTCCTTGGTGTCAGATGCCAGTTGTATTAGCGGAGACTTGATGTCGTTTTCACACTCTTCCTTTCCGGTGAATATTAATGGCGGGACAGTATAATGATTTCTTTTTAGAACAGCAAGACTTTTTACTGAAGGTTCAAATTCTAGATTTATTTAAATAAATGGGCTACAGTAATATCTGTTGATTTAAATCGAGGTTATAAAGAAAAAATACATGATGAGTATTTACAACCGAGCATTACATTTTTCGTTTTGTCCTAAGCCAGATTTTAGTTCTTGACATGATAATCTTAAGATTTTGGTGATGCAAACACAGCAACCTTTTCCTGAATATTTTATTATTAGTGGCTGAGATTTAATAGTATAGATCCAAGGATTGATAACTTCAACGATTACACAAACTATCAGGAAGAAAGAGGAGATTGATATATATTGTTAGTGATATTTAAGATATTTCCTAAGCTATAAAAAGAATGAATCAAATTGAACCTTAGCTTTTTATTTCTTTATGCCGCCATTTTTAGTCATCTCATTTTAAGTAACTTCTCAATTTTGTCAACACCATCTTTAGTCATTTCATCTGCAGAAGGCTTATTTATCTCTAATACAAATAATGGAGCTCAGCGACTTAACCTTAGTTGAGGCCTAAATTAAGCACCGATGAATTTCTTTACCGTAGAAATGAATGATTTCTATATTATCATTCCCTTGCTTGAACAGTACCATCAACAATGTCTGGTCTCCATCCCATCCTCTGCTGCTAATGGACTAACATTGATTGTCCACGGGTACTTGCGTCCTTTGGTTTTTTTAGCTTTTTCGAAACGCATCTTTATTAAAAGGAGGAGAGAGATAGATAGATGGGACACCCTACTAGCAAATGTCTATTCAAATTATTGCATCTTCTTGGTCCAGCTTTGGTCACTTTTCGACGTCAGGCATGGAGAGAAGAAGGCACATGCAATTTAGTTCTCTATTTTTTGGCAAGGTATGATGAATCATTAACTTCACCATCCACTATTTTTCCAAATAAAGGTTCCGAAATTATTATTTCTCTCAATGTATACCTTGAAGAATCCAAAGGGAATTGTTTGCCGGCATAATTATTCAAACAAGCAATGTTTAAATATGAATGAATTACCATAATATAAGCATGCAGAATGAGAGACACGAGATGCATATTCACAGTACTTGGCAGCATTTGCTAGTTTCAAGAGTTATAATCAACATCCCGAACTATGTGATAGGATGCATAATTTGTAAGTAATCAATCTTAACCTATCAAAATTTGCGCTCTTAAACCATACACAGGGTACATAACGTAATCTCAAGTCTTAGCCACATGTGCAAAGGATAAAAGTGAGCGAAGTGAAAACTTAGGCTAAAACAAACTATAACATCACCACTTTGAAAAATGTGCTTGATAAGTAAATCCTACTAAGAATAATGCGTTTGGAGATGATTGGCAAAATGATGCAATTGTCTGACCCAGCTTATTCACATCACTTCTATATATTAAATTTTTTTAGTTGTTATATATCTCTTGCTTGATAATATTCAAACGATATGTGCATAATAAATTAAAAACTTTTACCTTGATTGGTGCTTCGCTAGACACTAGTGTACTTTAAACTCCATAAGACATTACAATTTAAAAAATAGGAGTACTTGAAAAAGATGAGTTTTTTAGACTCAAACGGTTGTAAAAATAAGAAGAATTGAAAAGATCAGCTTCACCTTGACCATTACCATGACCATTACCATGACTTAGGAAACTCCATCACGCATGAGCGAATGAAGTTCCTTGTTGCCTTTCATAACCAAATTTTGAAGAAACAAAACGGTTTTGTAATTGCATGAACCCAGTCCTCGTGAGCCCAAATGATCTCAGTCTTTGATTACATCATTTTCACTTGAGACCCAAATGATGCACGTTGAACTTAAATATTGCCCTTATACCGCTCTATCTAATTATTTTAATAGTGTGGAGTTTTCAATATGTGGAAATAGAGTTTCATGATGAGGGCAGAACATAAAAATAGAAGATCAAAATTGACAAGCGCAAATTATCATTTTACTCGTGAAGTTTAGAAATGTACAAGATTAAGTTTCTGTCATGATTAATGTGGAGACATACGCAGAATCTTCTATTTTCATCAAAGTAGGGGCTGCTGGAGTTTTGCTATTGCTGGAAAAATTGCACAATCAGTCTAAAACTTATTATACTGGAGTTCTAATTTTTTTAATCGAATCAATTTAATCTTAATTATTTAAGAAAAATTGTAATCAAGTCCTTTCAGAGATGATGTGACGTGGACTAAGATTACAATGAAACGATGCTGTTTTTGTTGAAATTAGTGGCGTCTTTGCTTAGTCGAGCGGCTAAGCTGAGGCCCCAAATCAACAAATCTCTAGCTCTAACGCTTGACTTAAACAAAAGGGTTGACGGTACAGAAAGTCTCGGGGTCCAAAATCGAGAATCCATGACTGAATCTGCCAAATAGCAGCGAATAGAAGTGAAGCCGCAACACCCACATCAGCAAGCAGTTCGATCCTTCTGAAACAAAAACTATCACAGAAGCACACAAAAACAAACTAACCACGAAAGAGGCACACAACAAAACAGAAGCAATTTCATTTCAACAGCAACAATGAAAATTGCCGACAGAACCCCATTTTGGCCCAACTATGAATCAACTTGGCTTATCATATTGGTTTATTTCTGCATTGTAGCAAAAATATCTTGGGCGGGATGCTCCACACGCTAAAGGTCAATCAGAGATAGAGAGAGTGGGACCCTCCATTAAATAATGTTTTGTCAAATTATTGCATCGAGTATTCTGAGTAACGTGCGTTGATATTTGCCAGCGCCAGAGCTCTATCAGAAGAGAATACATGTGGAGCCCCTTTTTTACACGAATGGTTTAATCATGGGATTGTAATAATAATTCATGGCTTCCTTTTTGGAAATAATAACTTTCTTGAGGATGACGAAAGTATAGGATAAGAGCTCTTAACGTTATTCGTCAAATCATTTCCTAAGTAAGTTAGCCAGTAAGTTTCCTCTTGCCGTTTGAAAACTTCATTCATGTGGTAAATTATACATTGGTTGCCATTCTTCTTCTAATGCCATAATCAATTAGAAACTTCTATCTCTATTGACTTTAAATTTTAGAATACCATAAAATTATAAATTATAAATTAAGAAAATACTCAACAAAATGTAAAATGGCCGTAATGGGTGTGTGTGAACAATTTTTAATAATGTTCTATCTACTGAGATATTAAATTTGGTCTAACTTAGGCTCCTTTATCTAATTATTGAATATGATAGAGCAATTAAGTAAAAAAAAATAAAACACAAAAAATAGAGATGGTTAGTTCTCAAGTCGGCCATAGAATTAGCCTATGCGATTCAAGCTATTATAGGGCTGACCACTTCAATTAATGATTTTAAAAATACGGAATCGATTTTCACATAGTGGGTTCAAAGTTTTTGTTTTGAAACATATGATGGATAGAAACATAAGTAAAATAAATATAGTGTTTTTCTTTGACAGCTACCGTATTGCAAGATGAAAAGTTCAATTTTATTTTCACCGACAACTTTAGTCTCTCATATTATTTTTTTTAGATTAAAAGTTTGGTACTGGATCATGGACACAATAATAAGTAGTACAACATGGTCCTTCGTGTCGGATGCCAGTTGTATTAGTGGTGACATGAAGTCCTTTTCTTTTAATGACTGAGGAACCACTAGAGATTACTCTTCGGGGATCACACGACCCTTCAGTGCTCGGTAGAACTGTCAGGCCTCACCGCAAATCACTATTTATACGTAAAACCTTGGGGGGCTAACCTAGTAATTCACCCCTGGGACCCCATCTTGGGCATGAAGTCGTTTTTTTCACTCCTCCGCAATGTATATTAATGGTGGAACGGTGTTATGTCTTTTCTCTAAACACCAACCTCCACTAACGGCTCTTACTCTAGATTTATTTATATATATGGGCTACAGTAATGTCTATGTTGTTTTAATTGGAGGGTGATAAAGAGAAATATGTGATGAGTCTTATAATTGAGCATTAAATTTTTGTTGTAAGCCAGATTTCGGTTCTTGACATGACGATGTTTAGATTTTGGTGATAGAAACACAACTTTTTTCTGTAACATTGGATTATCAACCATTGAGATTCAATAGTAAAAATCCAACGATTTAGAACTTTAACAAAGACAAAAACCATGAATGAGAAAGGGGAGATTGGCGAAGACTGATAAAGATATTTAGGATATTTCCTAAGCCATCAAGAGAAAATGAATCAAATTTAACCCTAGCCTTTTGTTTCTTTATGTTGCCATCTTTAGTTATCTCATCTACAATAACTTTTTGATTTTTTCAAAACTGTGCTTAGTCATTTTATTTGCCAAAAAAAATATTCTAAGTATCTCTAACACACATAATGAAGCTCGACGACTTAACCTTAGTTTAGACCTAAAGTAAGCACCGATAGATTTCTTTAGTGTAGAAATGGATGATTTTCTGCATTATTATTCCATGGCTTGAACAGTGACCACCGACAATTACTGGTCTTCATTCTTTTCTCCACCACTAATGGACAAACAGTGATTGTTCACGAGTACTTGCATCCTTTGGTCTTTTTAGCTTTTTCAAAAGTATATTAAAGGTGAACTCGAGAGGGCGACAGATGGGACACCCCGCTAGCAAATGTCCATTCGAATTATTGCACCTTCTGGACCTATTTTAGTCACTCTTTTATTATTGACCCTTATATAAGGGGACGACGTCAGGCATGGTAGTGGACAAGGTAAATGCAATGAAGTCCTTTATTTTATTTTTTTGATAAGATGTGATGGATCCTTAACCTTGAGAATTATAATTTTTCTCAATATATACTTGAAGGGTCCAAACAGAATGGTATGCTTGCGCTTATTTGAACAAGTAATGTATGAATATGAATTTAACAAAGACACAAACCATGAAGGAGAAAGGGGAGATTGGCACAGACTCATAAAGATATTTAGGATATTTCTTAAGCCATCAAGAAAAAATGAATCAAATTTAACCCTAGCCTTTTGTTCCTTTATGCTGCCATCTTTAGTTATCTCATCTACAGTAACTTCTTGATTTTTTCAACACTGTCTTTAGTCATTTTATTTCCCAAAAAAATATTCTAAGTATCTCTAACACACATAATGAAGCTCGACGACTTAACCTTAGTTTAGGCCTAAAGTAAGCACCGATAGATTTCTTTAGTGTAGAAATGGATGATTTTTGCATTATTATTCCATTGCTTGAACAGTGATCACCGACAATTTCTGGTCTTCATCCTTTTCTCCACCACTAATGGACAAACAGTGATTGGTCACGAGTACTTGCATCCTTTGGTCTTTTTAGCTTTTTCAAAAAGTATATTAAAGGTGAACTCGAGAGGGCGACAGATGGGACACCCCGCTAGCAAATGTCCATTCGAATTATTGCACCTTCTGGACCTATTTTAGTCACTCTTTTATTATTGACCCTTATATAAGGGGACGACGTCAGGCATGGTAGTGGACAAGGTAAATGCAATGAAGTCCTTTATTTTATTTTTTGATAAGATGTGATGGATCCTTAACCTTGAGAATTATAATTTTTCTCAATATATACTTGAAGGGTCCAAACAGAATGGTATGCTTGCGCTTATTTGAACAAGTAATGTATGAATATGAATTTAACAAAGACACAAACCATGAAGGAGAAAGGGGAGATTGGCACAGACTCATAAAGATATTTAGGATATTTCTTAAGCCATCAAGAAAAAATGAATCAAATTTAACCCTAGCCTTTTGTTCCTTTATGCTGCCATCTTTAGTTATCTCATCTACAGTAACTTCTTGATTTTTCAACACTGTCTTTAGTCATTTTATTTCCCAAAAAATATTCTAAGTATCTCTAACACACATAATGAAGCTCGACGACTTAACCTTAGTTTAGGCCTAAAGTAAGCACCGATAGATTTCTTTAGTGTAGAAATGGATGATTTTTGCATTATTATTCCATTGCTTGAACAGTGATCACCGACAATTTCTGGTCTTCATCCTTTTCTCCACCACTAATGGACAAACAGTGATTGGTCACGAGTACTTGCATCCTTTGGTCTTTTTAGCTTTTTCAAAAAGTATATTAAAGGTGAACTCGAGAGGGCGACAGATGGGGCACCCCGCTAGCAAATGTCCATTCGAATTATTGCACCTTCTGGACCTATTTTAGTCACTCTTTTATTATTGACCCTTATATAAGGGGACGACGTCAGGCATGGTAGTGGACAAGGTAAATGCAATGAAGTCCTTTATTTTATTTTTTTGATAAGATGTGATGGATCCTTAACCTTGAGAATTATAATTTTTCTCAATATATACTTGAAGGGTCCAAACAGAATGGTATGCTTGCGCTTATTTGAACAAGTAATGTATGAATATGAATTTAACAAAGACACAAACCATGAAGGAGAAAGGGAGATTGGCACAGACTCATAAAGATATTTAGGATATTTCTTAAGCCATCAAGAAAAAATGAATCAAATTTAACCCTAGCCTTTTGTTCCTTTATGCTGCCATCTTTAGTTATCTCATCTACAGTAACTTCTTGATTTTTCAACACTGTCTTTAGTCATTTTATTTCCCAAAAAAATATTCTAAGTATCTCTAACACACATAATGAAGCTCGACGACTTAACCTTAGTTTAGGCCTAAAGTAAGCACCGATAGATTTCTTTAGTGTAGAAATGGATGATTTTTGCATTATTATTCCATTGCTTGAACAGTGATCACCGACAATTTCTGGTCTTCATCCTTTTCTCCACCACTAATGGACAAACAGTGATTGGTCACGAGTACTTGCATCCTTTGGTCTTTTTAGCTTTTTCAAAAAGTATATTAAAGGTGAACTCGAGAGGGCGACAGATGGGGCACCCCGCTAGCAAATGTCCATTCGAATTATTGCACCTTCTGGACCTATTTTAGTCACTCTTTTATTATTGACCCTTATATAAGGGGACGACGTCAGGCATGGTAGTGGACAAGGTAAATGCAATGAAGTCCTTTATTTTATTTTTTTGATAAGATGTGATGGATCCTTAACCTTGAGAATTATAATTTTTCTCAATATATACTTGAAGGGTCCAAACAGAATGGTATGCTTGCGCTTATTTGAACAAGTAATGTATGAATATGAATTTAACAAAGACACAAACCATGAAGGAGAAAGGGGAGATTGGCACAGACTCATAAAGATATTTAGGATATTTCTTAAGCCATCAAGAAAAAATGAATCAAATTTAACCCTAGCCTTTTGTTCCTTTATGCTGCCATCTTTAGTTATCTCATCTACAGTAACTTCTTGATTTTTTCAACACTGTCTTTAGTCATTTTATTTCCCAAAAAAATATTCTAAGTATCTCTAACACACATAATGAAGCTCGACGACTTAACCTTAGTTTAGGCCTAAAGTAAGCACCGATAGATTTCTTTAGTGTAGAAATGGATGATTTTTTGCATTATTATTCCATTGCTTGAACAGTGATCACCGACAATTTCTGGTCTTCATCCTTTTCTCCACCACTAATGGACAAACAGTGATTGGTCACGAGTACTTGCATCCTTTGGTCTTTTTAGCTTTTTCAAAAAGTATATTAAAGGTGAACTCGAGAGGGCGACAGATGGGGCACCCCGCTAGCAAATGTCCATTCGAATTATTGCACCTTCTGGACCTATTTTAGTCACTCTTTTATTATTGACCCTTATATAAGGGGACGACGTCAGGCATGGTAGTGGACAAGGTAAATGCAATGAAGTCCTTTATTTTATTTTTGATAAGATGTGATGGATCCTTAACCTTGAGAATTATAATTTTTCTCAATATATACTTGAAGGGTCCAAACAGAATGGTATGCTTGCGCTTATTTGAACAAGTAATGTATGAATATGAATTTAACAAAGACACAAACCATGAAGGAGAAAGGGAGATTGGCACAGACTCATAAAGATATTTAGGATATTTCTTAAGCCATCAAGAAAAAATGAATCAAATTTAACCCTAGCCTTTTGTTCCTTTATGCTGCCATCTTTAGTTATCTCATCTACAGTAACTTCTTGATTTTTTCAACACTGTCTTTAGTCATTTTATTTCCCAAAAAAAATATTCTAAGTATCTCTAACACACATAATGAAGCTCGACGACTTAACCTTAGTTTAGGCCTAAAGTAAGCACCGATAGATTTCTTTAGTGTAGAAATGGATGATTTTTGCATTATTATTCCATTGCTTGAACAGTGATCACCGACAATTTCTGGTCTTCATCCTTTTCTCCACCACTAATGGACAAACAGTGATTGGTCACGAGTACTTGCATCCTTTGGTCTTTTTAGCTTTTTCAAAAAGTATATTAAAGGTGAACTCGAGAGGGCGACAGATGGGGCACCCCGCTAGCAAATGTCCATTCGAATTATTGCACCTTCTGGACCTATTTTAGTCACTCTTTTATTATTGACCCTTATATAAGGGGACGACGTCAGGCATGGTAGTGGACAAGGTAAATGCAATGAAGTCCTTTATTTTATTTTTTTGATAAGATGTGATGGATCCTTAACCTTGAGAATTATAATTTTTCTCAATATATACTTGAAGGGTCCAAACAGAATGGTATGCTTGCGCTTATTTGAACAAGTAATGTATGAATATGAATTTAACAAAGACACAAACCATGAAGGAGAAAGGGGAGATTGGCACAGACTCATAAAGATATTTAGGATATTTCTTAAGCCATCAAGAAAAAATGAATCAAATTTAACCCTAGCCTTTTGTTCCTTTATGCTGCCATCTTTAGTTATCTCATCTACAGTAACTTCTTGATTTTTCAACACTGTCTTTAGTCATTTTATTTCCCAAAAAAAATATTCTAAGTATCTCTAACACACATAATGAAGCTCGACGACTTAACCTTAGTTTAGGCCTAAAGTAAGCACCGATAGATTTCTTTAGTGTAGAAATGGATGATTTTTGCATTATTATTCCATTGCTTGAACAGTGATCACCGACAATTTCTGGTCTTCATCCTTTCTCCACCACTAATGGACAAACAGTGATTGGTCACGAGTACTTGCATCCTTTGGTCTTTTTAGCTTTTTCAAAAAGTATATTAAAGGTGAACTCGAGAGGGCGACAGATGGGGCACCCCGCTAGCAAATGTCCATTCGAATTATTGCACCTTCTGGACCTATTTTAGTCACTCTTTTATTATTGACCCTTATATAAGGGGACGACGTCAGGCATGGTAGTGGACAAGGTAAATGCAATGAAGTCCTTTATTTTATTTTTTGATAAGATGTGATGGATCCTTAACCTTGAGAATTATAATTTTCTCAATATATACTTGAAGGGTCCAAACAGAATGGTATGCTTGCGCTTATTTGAACAAGTAATGTATGAATATGAATTTAACAAAGACACAAACCATGAAGGAGAAAGGGGAGATTGGCACAGACTCATAAAGATATTTAGGATATTTCTTAAGCCATCAAGAAAAAATGAATCAAATTTAACCCTAGCTTTTTGTTCCTTTATGACCATCTTTAGTTATCTCAACTTCAGTAACTTCTTGATTTTTTCAACATTGTCTTTACTCATTTTATTTCCAAAAGAAAATTCTAAATATCCCTAACATAGATAATGAAGCACGACGACTTAACCTTAGTTTAGGCCTAAACTAAGCACCGATAGATTTCTTCAGCGTAGAAATGGATGATTTTCTGCATTATTATTCCATTGCTTGTGCAGTGACCACCGAGTCACCGACAATTTCTGGTCTCCAGGGTTTTCTCCACCGCTATGGATAAACAGTGATTGCTCACGAGCACTTGCATTCCTTTGGTCCTTTTAGCTTTTTCAAAAAGCATATTAGAGCTGAACTCGAGAGGGCGACAGGTGGGACACCCCTAGCAAATGACCATTCGAATTAATGCATCTTCTGGACCTATTTTAGTCACTCTCTTATTATTGACCCTTATATGAGGGGACGAGGTCAGGCATGGTAGTGGGACAAGGTAAATGTAATTTAGTCCTTTATTTTTTTGATAAGATGTGATGAATTCTTAACCTCGAGAATCATAATTTTCCTCAATATATACTTAAAGGGTCCAAACAGAATGGTATGCTTGCGCTTATTTGAACAAGTAATGTATGAATATGAATTTAACAAAGACACAAACCATGAAGGAGAAAGGGGAGATTGGCACAGACTCATAAAGATATTTAGGATATTTCTTAAGCCATCAAGAAAAAATGAATCAAATTTAACCCTAGCCTTTTGTTCCTTTATGCTGCCATCTTTAGTTATCTCATCTACAGTAACTTCTTGATTTTTTCAACACTGTCTTTAGTCATTTTATTTCCCAAAAATATTCTAAGTATCTCTAACACACATAATGAAGCTCGACGACTTAACCTTAGTTTAGGCCTAAAGTAAGCACCGATAGATTTCTTTAGTGTAGAAATGGATGATTTTTGCATTATTATTCCATTGCTTGAACAGTGATCACCGACAATTTCTGGTCTTCATCCTTTTCTCCACCACTAATGGACAAACAGTGATTGGTCACGAGTACTTGCATCCTTTGGTCTTTTTAGCTTTTTCAAAAAGTATATTAAAGGTGAACTCGAGAGGGCGACAGATGGGACACCCCGCTAGCAAATGTCCATTCGAATTATTGCACCTTCTGGACCTATTTTAGTCACTCTTTTATTATTGACCCTTATATAAGGGGACGACGTCAGGCATGGTAGTGGACAAGGTAAATGCAATGAAGTCCTTTATTTTATTTTTTTGATAAGATGTGATGGATCCTTAACCTTGAGAATTTTAATTTTCCTCAATATATATTTGAAGGATCCAAATAGGATCGTCTGCCCACGCTTGTTTGAGCAAGCAATGTATGAAT